>JABUQX010112413.1:35000-50906 GCA_015478945.1 Trachelipus rathkii
ACCCAATCCTAACCCTCTCAACACCTCCCATGATCTATTGATCTAGTGATTTATGTTCATATTTTTTTAAAACATAACAAGAACCTTTTTTCTTTTTTAATGTTTAAAACGTAAAAATTTACATTTTTACCATACCTAAATGCTAGTAAAGTTTCATATACTACCCACTACCCCCCTCCTTATGATTCTATGCTACCCTTGAGATTTAACTCTTGATATTAATTTTAGTTCGATGTTATATTTTGTATAACATAACACAAAATCTTTATTCTTTTTATGTTTATTATCCCTACAAAAAATTATTCTTTTTATGTTTATATCGTAAAAAGTTTACGATTTTACATATCCTAAAGTAGTAAATTTTTCAGTAAGATCAGTAAAATCAAACACCACCACCAACTCCCCACCCACCCATGATCCTATTGATCTAATTGATCTATTGATCTATATTGGTTCAAGTCATATTTTGTATAACATAACCAAAAGTTTTATTTATTTTTGTTTTATTTACTTTAAAAGCGGTTCTTACAAAAGTTTTATTTCTTTTCATGTTATAACGAAAAAAATTTACGGTTGTTACATACCCTAAAGCAGTAAATCGTAAATCAATATCAGTAAATCAAACTAACCACATGCCACCCTCAATGATCTTTATTGATCTATTGATCTTTTGATTCAAGTAATATTTTGTATAGCATAACACAAAACTGTTATTTACTTTTGTTTTATTCGCTTTAAACATTTTGTTTTTTCACCAAAAAATTTTATGCTTTTCATGTTTATAACCGTAAAAAAATTACGTTTTTACATATACCCTAAAGCAGTAAACAAGTAAATAACCCTATCCACCCTGCCCACCACCCATGGATCTATGCTATCTATTGGATCTATTGATTCAAGTCACATTTCGAAGTTATCATTTGGATAAACATAACATAAAAACAAGTTCATTATACACTGATCAAGAATAAATGGTCAACGTTAACAAAGTTTTCACACTTAATAAAGCTAACATAACATCATCTGAACTAAGGAATATAATTGTACAACGACAAACCTAACACACCTCAAGCCCGAATAAACGGCTAAAATTAACAAAGTTAACACTTAAACCAACAGTAAGTAAAACTATTGCATACAAAAACGTGACCTATTCATCACACTTTGTCTTCAGCAGTAATCTCTAACATATTATGTCTAATTTTGCTTAACTATGTTAATTATTTAAAAAATTATACATAACCTTACTCACCTATTTATTCTTATTAATTACCTAACGGACTACTGCAGAACATGGTAACGTTTATCTTCTATAACAAGCTCAAACTATGAGCATAACATAACACACACAACTCAACCTGTCCATAACGAATAGACAGCTATATTAACAACCTTAACTAATAAAGGGCACACATTGCTGGGAAGTAAAACAAGTTTTCATATTTTATAACATATAATTTTCATTTAAAAGAGAGTGTTATATAAAATACATAAAATCATATAAGTTTTATTTTAAATATATTAATTCTCTAAGCAGGGGACATTAGGCATTGAACATAAACTGGGTAACTATCCTAAGTATAGGTTTTTCTCTAGACTTCAAAGTTCAACACCCTATGAAAGGATGTAAGTATAAAATGCTTTCTGCAGCACTAAACCATTTTTCTGCATTTTTTTGGTTTAAACAACACTCATTTTCTCGCTCCTGAAGGAGAGGTAAACTTATCATGTTGATAGTTAATTAGCATTAGTACTCCCTGTATACGCCCATGTTAAACGGTAAACCACAACGTTTAGTGTAATATCGTAGATTACACCATGAGCTATATGTATTAAGTCCTCAAGTATGTCGACGTCATCAAGATGTGATGTTATCGTTCGTTTTTTTTATTTAAAGTCAAAAGCTGTAATATTTTTTCAGAAATGCTCAGCTCGAACTGTAACCCTGATCATTTGTACGCCAAGAAGGTAGCTATTTCCGATGGGCTTCAAATATTTGGCGTACATCAAGGCTTTTAAAACATTGTCAACACGCACGGAGAAAAACAGCGTATATTCTAGTTAAGAAACTCTCACTGCTGTCTCCTCAGCTAGATATTTCACTAACGAGTCAATAACATCAGATGACAACACACCACTTCTCCCCTTTTACCCATGCTGGCTGGCAATGGTCGATAATCTGATGAATTCTTCAAGCAAAATGATAGGGTCTGATAATGTTGTACCTCCGGCTGAATTTCAAGCAATGTATGGGTTCTCCCCATTCGTTTTACAAATAAATACGAAATGAATACAATCGGGGGATGGGAATAAAGCGAAAGATCTCGTAAAATATAATCAACAACAAGCGTAGAGAATGCGGGGAGAATTGAGCATCATAACCAGCACATTCGTGCGCGAAAAAAATGTACTACTAGATGAAATCGGGTGGCATAAACAATCCTCAAGAATTAAATGAGATTCTTTCTTTCCAATCCAAACCAGAAAGAAAGTAAGCTAAGATATGACGTACGAAACGAAACCAATTCAGTTCAAAAGGGCATATAATCTCTTCTAGGACAACAACAAACGATAACAATAACATGTTACTGACTATGGTAATTTAGTTTGTATGACAAAGGAGATCTGATACAGCAAATTGACTCAGAGAAAGTAAACACTTCATGTTTAATCCACAAGCTAACCAGGAAAGGTTAAACCTCTTTTACCATTTATTACGTTTTCATTTCTATGTTTGTATTGTGTATTTCCTGTTTCATATCAATGCGTATCGAACTCGCGGTAACTACTCAAAGTGCTAATTGGAACTAAGTAATGTAAACATACCTAGGGTTGGGATTAAAAAAAAATTTTTGTTGTTTTTTAAAAAAAAAAAAACACTTTTTTTTTAAAAACAAAGCCAAATTTTTGGGGTGTTTTTGTTTTTTTTTAATTAACTTTTCTTTCATATATCATCCAAGTCTTTTTAGGGTTTTAAGCATTAAAATACAGTAAATACAATATGTTAAAAGAGGTATGCAATATATAAAGTAGAGTTTAATACTTAATAAAGTTTTATTAGTGCCTCTAGGGGCATATAATTATTAGCATTTCACAAGATCTGATTATATATATATATATAGTTTATCATATATATATAATATAATATATATATATATTATATAATATATATATAATATATATATATATCTATAATATTTATATATATATATATATATAATATATTTCTTTTTCTACCTTTTCTCCCCAAGACTGGTGGTAAGTTGCGTAACAAGCCCAGAAAAAGAAAAGCAGTAGAAGAATATGACAAAAGTCGAAAAGAAAGCCCAGCCTTACCCCCCCTCTGTACCATTTTTAGTGAGAGATCGTCGCAGTCAGAAAATCCCAAAAAGCTTCACGGTACCGCGACGGACCCTCACTAATGGTAATCGTCAGTGTAAGGGTTCAATCCTTGACCCATGTGGGGCCAACAACCAATACCCTCATAAAACGCCCGGCCATTCTCCTCCTTATTATGCACTTTTTATTCTGCCATTTGCCAAACTTACATTTTCTGTCCTTCAGACATTCATTTACTGACTCGATCTACTTTACTTCTATCTCCCAGCGCCACGAACACACTCGCCTCTAACATCGCGTTTAAAAAGCCACTATCAAATTCATACTTTCCGCCCAAGGGACCGAATCATCTTCAACATACGTTTCCCATTTTATCTTCTTTCGTTAACCCCTTTCCTACAACACCTCACACAAGCTCTCTAATAGGTTCATTCCTGCATTTTTAGCAGTTCTTCTCACACGTAGCATGTCCCCCCTAAGATTGTCGCATCTCAACACATTGAACTTTAGATCTTATACTCTTATTCCACACCAAAGTCTCTCACTACTATACAATAACGCAGGTAACAACATACCGTCATGTAAACGGACGCCTAGCGCACTAAAGACTTAGTCCCTTTTTTTTTAAAAATTATTAAATTTTAATAAAACTTTTTAAAAAATTTTAAAATTTTTTTTTTTTAAAAAATTAAATTTTTTTAACATTCACACAACGATTTAATTGCACCCAAGCCACCTTCCTGGCATGGTTACAACTTTTTCATACTATACCTGCAATCATCCGTCCCTTTCTCATCCAACATATACCCATAATATTTTAAACTCAGACACTTGTTTTCTAGCTGCTCACATCTAACATAACTTCACAACCTGAGGACTAGTCACTCAAACTTACAACCACTAACCTTACTCTTATGCTACGTTTACTTTCACCCTTTCCTTTTTACACACCTTCCCTTGCCAAGCGTCTCTCTAGGAGATACCAATTCCCAGACCCTTCAGATTGCGCCACACAAAACCAAAATCATTCGCATAATTATAGGTAGGGCACCCTCTACCCTCTTCCATTCTCCATCATTCTAACACCATTTCCTATCACGCCCCACCTTTAATTGCTTTCATACCTTATCCATATAACAAATTTGGAATAACCATGGAGAAACATAACACAACCCTGCCTCACTCCGGTATTAATATTACTAAACCAATCACTTTTTGACACCATTTATTCTTAACAACACGCTTCACTTTCGTCATATCACAATACTTTTTTGATTCCCTTTCAGAAGCTACCACCGTCAACCCACTATATGTGATTAGTGATCACTAACACCCCAGTACGAGGTTCCCTTATTAACCCTAACTCACTACACACTGTACTGCATACGAAATCTCATAAAATACCAGTTAGATACAATTTGATTTCTCTTCGTTTATCTCCCTCATTTTCTCTATCATTTTGCTTCAATGTAAAGATTTTGATCACACATCCTCTAACTTCTCCTAAACGCACCTTGTTCTACACAATCAGTCCTTCAGTCACTTGGCGCACTCTTTCGACGAAAAATACCCAGCATATATCTTCAGTACAACACTCATAAACTAATTCCCCTATAATTTTACAGTTCCCTTTAATCTCCCGTTACCCTTATAATAAGGGTACTATTACTTGGCTATCTCCAATCCCTCGGAACTATACCGCTCCATAAACGCTTATTACACAACTTCAAGATCCAATCAATCAAAAACATGCCTCCGTTCTTGATCATTTTCACACCAGTAAATTAATCTATACCTGCAGATGTTACCATTCTTCAACGCGGCGCGGGACTCTACCCTTTCCTCCTCTTTGCTTAATAATCATACCCAAAATACCTATCCTTCTCGCACCCATCCAACCCACAGCACAGTCACTATCAACCCTTCGTTACTCAAGAACCCCGG
This sequence comes from Trachelipus rathkii, assembly GCA_015478945.1. Lineage (NCBI taxonomy): Eukaryota > Metazoa > Arthropoda > Malacostraca > Isopoda > Trachelipodidae > Trachelipus > Trachelipus rathkii. Next base: position 40,284 of record JABUQX010112413.1, read on the forward strand.
ATTTTCGAAGTGGTTCTTTCCACACTCTCCCTCACATCCATTTCATCAAGTTAGCAAAAACATTTCCATCCGGGGGCATAAATTCACTGGTATATTCGCTGAGCAGGTTTTCCCGCGTATTCTAGTTATTAAGCACCTTTTCAAGCTTCCTTCAGAAGAGCTTCTATTCCTCTCGTATGTCCCTATTGCATCCTACATTCCAAACTGTTCATTTACGCTCTTCTTCTTATCTCTTACGTATGCATCTTTTAGCGAACCTGCCGATAATAATTCCAAAGGCATCTTTCTTTGGAAACTTTATCATTTTGCTTATTTAGTAAGCATTCCACCCACGCTTCTTTCTTTTACTTTAAGAAACCGCTTGAATCACCTTTTTCATCACCACTCACTGTAAGCAATTTCTTACTTTCTCTTTAGCACACTCCACAATACTTGCTTTTTGCACTGCTAACAAAATTGCCTATTGCCCTTCATGTTTGCTTCCAGACTTATTCAATTTTCAGCTTGTTCACATTAACTGATTTACTTGCGAGCGTTGTTACATACTTATCCTTATTTCCTTTTTCACTAAACTACTCACTCTTAATTTTACCTCTTTCTATTTCCGTCATCACCTCACTCCACCCAAGTTCCCACTCAGAGTTAATACATATTTACATAGAACAACATAATGATCTGATTAATCCCCATATCCTAAAGCCCTCACTTATTTACATCCACATATACGTTCCACATCTCCTTTTTCACCAACAGCAAAATCAATTATAAAGCTTTTCACCTTTGAATACCATCTCCTAAACTACAAACCAGACTTCTAGTATCTTATGGAAATATATATATATAGTGTTTAAGAAAAGTATTACTTACAGAACACACTACCTCTCTCCTCAAAGAATCATCACTCTTACCATTCTCATTTCTCCTGAAATAAACACTGTTTGACCATCCTTTTTTTTACATTTCATATTATACGGGGTATATATATATAGTATATATATATAGTATTATAATATATATATATATATATAGTATATAATATATATATATATATTATTAATATATATATATCTAATTTTATATATATATATTATATATATATATATATATATATATATATATACATATATATATTATATATATATACTATTATATATATATATATATATATATCCTATAATATTATATTATATATAGTAATATCAATGGGACATAGTATATATATAATATATATATAATACATTATATAATATATATATATTATAATATTATGATATATATATATATATATATATATATATATATATATGTATATTATATATATATAATATATATATATATATAATAAGAATTGTATAGTGTATTGGTTATATTATTATTTAGGACCAAATAAGTTAGTGTTATTAATTATATTTATCATTTTTGGTAGCTATTTTCAACTTTACTATATTATAATTACTAATTCCATTATTAATGTCCATATCAACATTCTGGAGTATTTATTTTTTTATTTATGCTAGGGTTGTGATGTAGATATTGGGCTTCATATACTTACCGAAGATAGTAAGAAGATATGCGCAGTGTACGTGTTGGATCTATAGTAAGTTATAGGCGTAGGGCGTTTGGCTCACCTTAGGAACAGGACTCTCTCTATCAGTTAGATGGGTATCGATCTCTCTGTTCGTGTCTCGAGCGTGTATGCGGGACAATCACAAAAGTCGGTTAGTAGCTTAAGGTCTGCACAGGATTGTGACGGTTAAATTGCAGTGTACGGCAATCAGTGTGTATTTTTTACAACGGTCAGTGCAGGGACTCACCTACAGCACCTTTCACTACAACCATGCCTACACACTACACAGAAACAGTGGTCTATTGCACGAGAACGACATCATCTCTCATGTCTTTCTTCGGTCATGGGGAAAAGGCCTTCTGACCGTAGCGTAGGGAACGTTGAACCACGCTTACGGTGGCAAGTCATTTCCGATCTGTGCGTCGCCGCTTGAAGCCAAGGGCCTGCTAAATCGGGCCTACATATTCCTGCACCTTCCACTTGGTCAGAAACCATACAAATACTTCCCTGACCAATTACCATCTGGATTGATATGAGGTCTATCGTCGCGCTACATATAAATAATATTAAATTAAAAATTATAATATATATTAGTTATATATAAATATATATATATTCTTACCAATTATTATATTCCTGCCTAGAACCTAACAAAATATTTGGATATACTGATTATATATTATATATATAATCTTTTATTTACAGATATAAAGTAAAGTTTTTACCTTGTCTTTACTTAGAAGTAGTTTTGCGTACTAGACTATTGAGATATTGTTATATAATATATATATTTATATATATATATATATATATATATATATCTAGATTTTATATTATTATATATATCATATATATATATCAATATATATATATATATATATAATATTTAGTACTGGAACATATTTATTTTCGTGTAACATATTTCTATCTAATACATATAGTAATAAGATATTATAGGTATATATATATAATACATACGGTACTATTATACTTTATATAGAACTCGCTTTCAGATAATAAAATGCCGGTATATAAATCAGTTCCAAGGTATCTTTAGGGCCTATGAGCAAAAGGCATTTTCGGGATATACTGTAATAGGGCTAATGTTAGATTTTATAAGAACTCGTGGGTTAAATACTTCATGTATATGAATCACAGAGGTCAAAAGAGAAAATAATAAAGATAAATAAGACATTATTGAGGCATTGTTTTAAAGAAAACCATGTTTTACACATAAGAATAGAGAGAAAATAAAAAACAATTTACACAAAGACACACAGTCTTCTTGTTATCAGCAACCCAGACATCTAAACTGTATCCAGGCATAACCAGTTTTCATTAACACAAAGTTCCTTGTGACTCTCCTCAATGGTCGACTACAGCCTTATACTATAAGATCATCCATAAACTATAAAGCAGAGGTCCTACACCTTTCAAAGACACTTCAGTCGAGAGAGCGACACCACGAGTCGTAGGCTATACGGTAGTGCCAACTTTATCTCATAATAGGAGTTACCTGTCGCTAAAGTTTAACCATATTGCCAGCTACATTGTTGACGATATCGCGCGGTATACTTCATCATATTCTATGACGTCAATCTTTGCTATACCATCAGTAGAGCGAGCACCTAATTGAGAGCGAGGCCTTCCCGCACACTTTTGAGATCACCTTCACAAAGAGAGGTGGCGATTGGAAGACCGCATTGTTTGGGGTACCGTGCTGAAGGGGGGGGGGTGTAAAGCGTAGAGAATGGAGCTTTTAGTTGGAACCAGTAGTAAAGGCCAGGGCTCTTGTTAATAGTGTCCAGCATCTAGCTCATCAATGTGAGATCACGCGGCTAACCACACCAGAGAGATGAATGAAGACCCATCTCAGGGTACACTATCCTGATATGTTGGTGTCAGGAGACTATATGGCGCAGTCCGTCGAGATCTGTATTAAAACCGCTGTATATAGAACACCCGCTGTAGCAACGGCCCATACACAAGGGAATATTGCACTACTGCCCGTTGTAAATCAGGTAGGATATGATGAAAGTAATTCGATACGATCAGGAGAGGAGCGGATGACTTGGCTCATAAGCCAACAGATTATTCTTCTTAAAAAATAGGGGGTTTTCTTCTATAGGAATGTTATAACTTCGGTCTATATAAGAAGATCCCCTTCTTTCGAAATAAGAAGATGGGTATATTGATACTCCGATTGTCGGGCGTGTATTTAATATTTTTTTCAGCTTTGTTCTTTTGTAGTTTTGGGTTTTTTTTTGAGAAAATGTCTATGCTAGCTCTCAGTTTTTTACTGCCTTCTCCCACACACTATGAGGCTCATGACCAAACTGTCTATTCTTAGATAGTGGCTGCACAATAACTTTTCTTATTTGAGGACGGAGAGAGAGGTGTCACATGTCTTATGTGACACTGGAACAATAACATTTCATCAAAAAAAAAAAAAAAAAAAAAAAAATAAAAAAAAATAAAAAAAAAAAAAAAAAGGATTTTATTAGCTTCAGGACAAACAACATGGCAAAATCTAAACTATTCCAGAACCGATAAAAGTAAAATATTTTTTGAATGAACAACTATAGTATCTTAATTTTTGGGAAAGAAACAAAAAAAATACTGTTAGTTATTAATTTGGGGAGAGGGGTGAAGAACAAGGAATTTTTTTTAATTTCCACAAAAAACTAAACCATACCTGAAGGAGCATTTTAGATTCTATTCAAGATATATACAAATTTCTTGGTGTGCCCACCCACTAAATTACTCAACCAATTTAAGTGGAGTCGGTATTACATTTTATTAATTTTCATATTTTTTAGCACTAATCTCGTGCGAAAAGTACTTTCAAATATTGTTGAAGATTCAGAGAATAGTCCGATGCCATCCGCTCGACACAATACAGTGACACAAGAAGAGTACAAGTTAAAGTATCTACAAAAATTAGAGGGCGATCCAGATCATTTGCATTATTAAAGGTCTGTTTTAATATGTACCAGTTGTTGGAGATCTGAGAGGTAATTAAGGGAGCGAAAGAGATATTACTTCCCTCCACGGCGTAATCTTATCACGTTTTGTAGATGACAAATATAGCATTCCCGTGGAGGCCTTTCCATCATATCATGCTATTTCAAAAGTTTCTCGTTCCCGGTGAGAGACAGAACAAATTAATATACTAGTGCGAGTACAAAAAAACGTTTCTTAACAATCATACACTTCTGGCGCTGACTCAGGCAAATCTCTTTTATCGTATGAAACCAATCATTCCATATCATGTTTTCGTCTATTTCTTCGACATTCAAGTCAAGAGAGTGGCTCGGCTTCCAATCATAGGCTCCAGCGAGAGAGAAAAAGGCGGCCCTCTCACTGACACAACTTTTATTCAAAGGAGGAAATAATGTAGGATGGCGCTCATAAAGAGAGAATGACAAGCTTTTTGGATGACTATATTGAACGAACGTATCACGCTGATAAATTAACCATTTTTCCGGTTGGGAAGGTTCTCGATCTGGCAGTTGTAACGCGAGATTCCAGAAACTTCTCTTGAGAGAGCTATAGTCTCTGAGCGCGCAAAGGACACTTGATGCATCCAGAGCAAATGATAAGATACGGAGCATACCAGTGAGCGCGAGTCAGATGAACGTACTGAGCACGCATTGATTTACATATTGGTGTGAGACTTCCACTGTAAAGGATAAAGAGTGAGAGCGAAATAATAGTACCATCAATTCGTCCTATAGGGTCAATATGGTTTGTGCTGCACAACTGAATATTACATGGATACAATTTTTGCTCAGAGTCTCCGCTCTCACTCCTGATCTAACACATTGGTAGTGAGGGAGATAACTAATATCGAAGAGATAAGTAAAACACGCACGAGCGAGAGAGAGAAAATCCACCAGTATAACAGTGGTAGAGAAGAGAGTAATTGCGCAAAAGGATTTGATAGTACACAAATTTAGATATTTTTTCACGCAGCTATTGTGCGTCCTATATGAACTGTTCTTCTATATGTTCTTTAGAAGAGCCAGTCAGGGAACTTTCTGGAGCGCTGCAGCGGCGTGTTATGACTGGTATTTGTGTATTTAATTACTTTGGGGGTTAATTTAGAATAAATTAGCAAAGGTATAACATATCTGAGTTGATTTCGCTGGTTTCGTCTTTTGCACAATTGGGGTGTGACTAATACCATTGTAATAAATTGCATGAAATTCAATTATCCGCTCTGTTCTTCTTGCATACTTAGTTTTTACATTAGTATTGTGCGCCACGGGAGTACTATAATAACCTGTGAAGTCTCACGATGATTTCTTGGTGCGCGCTGTATCATTGAACAATTTCTCTGTCTTGATGATGCTAAATCTTATGGGCCAAATCATATTCAGGATAGAGCTCAAGAGGCATAAGGGCTAATTGCAAGTGCCATCTTTATCTCGAGACAGAATCGTATAGTAAATGGAGTCAAATTACGACATATCTAATAAGACGAGTGCCGAGTTAAAGTGTAACATATGTCATTACAAGATATCCATGAAGTCAGCTTATATATAAAACCACTTGGTTTAAAGGGTCTGTTTTGAGCGGACTTATGTCATAAAGATAGCTCACAGTTACGACTATAGCTTCTCACACACAAAGGTCACTCCTTAAGTTGTTGATCGTTGTTGTTGTTGTTGGCTGTTGCTTGTTGGTTTGTTGGTACGCAATTAGGGAGGTATCGACGGTTGCCACGCAGGAGAACGAGGATGTAGCTAATGTCCATATATATATTCCGTTTATGCATATTAGTATTATATATAATACATATGATCTATAATATAAAGTTCACTATTATTAGAGCAATATATACACACACGTTATATGTAACAACAGTATGAGGATTATTTACACACCTCTCTCTCTCTCACTTTCTCATAGCTGAGATCAATTCAACTGAGTATATATATATGTACATTATTAGTAGTAGCAATTATGGATATACATAGGTATCTATATATAGGCGTTCTAGTATTCACATATGTGCATTTAGCTATCTAGCTCATATACTTTGTGCCCTACGAGAGAGAGTCTAAATTAATAATGTTTTTTTCAAAATTATTATATATATATAAGAATACTATTTTAGTTTCTTATTTTTAGTCACATTACTTTAGTCTAGTAAGTATATAAGGTTTGCAGAAGAGGAGAGTCGAATTTCAATAATATAAGATAAATAAGCATAGTATATAGGTAATATATACTTATAAATTATAACTTATATATTTAATATGATATAAACATATTAGTTTATTATTTATATATAGGATTGTAATATATAACTGTTAGTAATATTAATATATGAGTACACTATATTATATATATACATGTTATATATAAATATCCCGGCTCCGGCTCAAGGCTTCGGCTCACCGAGAGCATGCGTGAGTCACAGCTTGGCCACGGAGCTGTCCCGAGAGTTTCCGGCCTCTTTTAAACAGATCTCCGGCCTCGGACCGGAGACTCTATATTTTTTAAAGGATGTTTTGAAACTAAAAATAGATGTAATTCACATATGAACACGCAGTCCACTGAATATAGAGCGTTTAACATATGAATATATTAAAATTATCTGAGAAAAATAAATTCTAACCTTTAAGAACCAATTCCAAAAAAATTATCTTAATATGTTCTTTTTGTAATGGATAATGATAGAAAAACTCAAAACTATATAAGCCCTAATATTAATAACTAAATATAATATATAATAAGAATACGCATAGGCCCACACGACTGAGAAAACCATTTACAAAGAGACTAAATTATTTTTTGAAATATACACACCTACTACACGCGCGCTTGTGATATCTCACAAAATAGAATTAGTCGCTGACGCTAGCAAAAGAGATAATAAGACACTTTTTATAAGATCTACACGGTAAGCTATCATAAATAGCAATACAGAAATAGAGTAAATAAAATTGGTAAAAGAACTTTTAAACTACATGCCATCATATCTGACCAAAAGACTAAAAAAATTATGATATATTTATAAATTTATATATATTATTTTAAATATATTAATAAAAAAATCAATCTTTTAAGTTTTAACAAACTACCAATTTGAAAACTTATTAATTTTATAATATATGCGATAGTCACTGGCCATAATACTAAAATATATAAAAAATAATTTTCTTTTTTTTATTTATGATTTTTGGCCTGGGTTAGAAAGGCCAAGGATATTATTTAAATTATCGAGTAATTTATAATGTCTATATTGAGGTAAATAATATATATGGTATAGCAAAATTTATATAGAAATGAACTAAGTGTAGTTATGAGAGTATATCGGCGAGATATACCATAAGAGATGGCTTAGTGGTGTAATAAATTATTTCTAGTTGAAGCTGTAAGAAACATTACCTTGCCTTGTAGGTTAGGGTAACCACTTACTCATAATTATACTATTTCTGTGTGTCCTTGCTGTTCATAATTGTAAAACCTATTAAGAGGGTTAGTGACACTCATTGAAGAAACTCCAAAACCTTACATGGTAATACTAGAACAAATTGTATTATAAATTAATCCGTGCATATACAATTATTGGTCTAAAACATTTTAGCGAAAGTGTTCTTATATAAAAGAGTGCAATTGTTAACAGATCTTTAAATTAAGTGTATCTTAATAAAGAGTAGACCAAAGCATTTCTGAAAACTTTATTTTAAATTTATGTAAATTTTTTTTTCTATTTAATTATATTTATTTTAGTCTTAAGTGGGGTTAACATTCACAATTGGTGCCAATTGATTACAATAATTGGGATAAGACGATATAAGTTGTCTTACTTCTATCTTGGGTTGAAGACCCAGCACTGGTATTGTGGGTGGAAGACCCAGCACTGGTATTGTGGGTGGAAGACCCAGCACTATTATTGTGGGTAGAAGACCCAGCACTATTATGTATGGTATATGAACACATTTCCCTCTGTTATATAATATATTATATATTATGTAGATAGATATATGTGAACATTTTTTTTGTAAATGTAATTATGCAATATTATTAATTACTCCTTATCATGTGTAGGTGATTATACCCTGTGTAATTAAAAATTGTAAACGAAACAAGATCCCTTTTTATACACCTACCAGTTATCATCTTCTTTTACATGGTTTGCATGAGGGTACTCTGATTCTTACACTGGGGCCTTGTGGACATAATTGAACGACGTACTTATTTAACTTCTATAGTTTTACTTACTGCTAATAATAGAACCATACTACTATTTTTTTTTCCTTTCTTGACATTACCTTGAAACTATAAGTTCTACACTTCCTAACAATTTTTCGGTTGCTGGTTATTTCAAAGGTCTGGTTTATAAATTACATAAAGGGTCTAGTAAACAAAAATATATTATTTCAAGAGTCTTGTATACAAAAATATATTATATCAAGGGTCTGGCATGCATGCATCTGTATCTCTGGTTTCCTCTTTCTCTCTGTGTTGATTCTCTTGGAGTCATTGCCTGAGTAGTGGTGGAGGCCTGGTGCAGGTGAATTGGAACTTGCATGGCATGTGCATGTGCCTTAACACTTTGAAAGATATATCTTGTTGTGTTCCATTTGAAATCATTTGAGGCAAGGAGGGTTGGATTGGTGATTTAAATTTTGACGCCAGAGAACATTCACGAAATATTGAAACAGAATCTATTTATGAAGGTAATATTTATCGCTGCTGGTTAAAATACCCATCTGCCTGAGCACCATTACTTTTTTTAATCGGCTATATTTTCTTCTTTTATTTTATGTAACTCTTGGCTGAGAGACTGTGATTGCATCTTGTTTTTCATGTCTTGTTGCCCAATAGATGTTAAGAACCTGCTTTTCGTGGTTTGTGGTTTCCGGTGTTCGCAATTAACTATCGCTTTTTCTGGACGGAAGGACTGAGGTGGCTGATCGAAAAGTGAGTATACAGTAACTACAATTTTATTTGTCCGATTAGGACCTTTATATTTTTAAATACGCCTTCACTGTAAAAAAACTAAATATCTAAATTAAAAACTATCAAACTCCAAAACTCTGATCCAACTAGGATTGTCATCTTTACTAAATCATCAAATTTAAGCAAAACTTCCCCCCTTATATTGGTAGCAGAGCGTAGTTGCTGATACTGCTGCTCGTGAGACTACCTCTCCCTTCCTATTCCTGTTTTTGTTTGTTTGAGTAGTTTGTGGGTTGTACATTTTGGTTTGTTGTTGTTTTGAATAATGGACGGAAAAAATTTAACAGGTGACGAAACACTCCCCGATACCAAAGAGGGGAAGAATGTCATCCAGTTGCCACCAAATTTGGAACAAGATCTTAACGCTCTCAGAACAGAGCTTAATGGAGATATAGATCCCACTTCTGAGGTGTTACGCACAAATGAAGGGGGAATACATCAGGTAATCCCAAACGTTTCCATTCCAGAAAATGGATTAACTAGAGAGCAATTAGCTCAACAATATTCCCTATCTAATGATCTGAAGGATCGGATAAATAGACTAACGAGCATACCCGATTCTAAATTTACCACTACCACACAGGAAAATGGTCAGCATCAGAGACAATCGTCTTCCACTATGGTTTCTCAAGGCCAGTCTACTCAACCATCTTCGGCAGAACTACTTCCATTCCCAACTTCCGACAGATTGGTTTAAAGCTATTTATCGCCAGAATCAAGAAATGATAATGGCCTTGACTAAAGTGGTTTTGTTACTAGAGAAGAATACTCCTAATTCTAACAGAATGATTCCGGTGGGTAAATACTCATTGGAGAACGGAGAACTGTTTCCACAATTTTTACAAAGATTCGAGGAATATGCTTCAATAACCTACCCCAGAGCAACAGTTGAGGGGTGGCGAACACACCTAGGAATGTATCTGGAAGGTGATATTAAGAAAGTGTATGACGTATTAATGAAAAATAACGCTGGTTATACAATAATTAAAGCCCAACTAAATGAATGGTTTGCTGAATATTTAAGAAAGAAGGTGAAGACTCACCTAAAGAACTTTAATGAATCAAAAATCCTCCCTCAT
>JABUQX010112414.1:0-2500 GCA_015478945.1 Trachelipus rathkii
CGGTATTGCTTCGTTCAGTTAATTTGGTGTTTAACCGTTTCCGCATTTATCGTGAAACACTTTCGCGCGTTTTTCGTGCGCCCTTCATTTTATATATATATATATATATATATATATATATATATATATATATATATATATATATATGCTCTATATATATATATATATATATATATATATATATATATATATATACTATATAACTATAACTATATAACTTTTTATTTACCAGTGGTTTCCAAGTACCAATTTCACCAGTGGTTTCCAAGTACCAATTTTTGCATGTTAAAAAAAAGAAAAATGTTAAAGATTTTCCTTATTTGACATTAATTTGGCCTTTTCATTTTCATCTCATCTAGCAACCCTGATTGATATCTTTCAGTTCATTTTTGCCCGATATTTAATGCGGTTTTGATTTGTGAGTCTGTGACTAATATATATTTTTTTATTGCTAGGCCTGAACCGCCTACGTGCTCTGGCTGATACATACATAAGTGCATCGGTTCTGATGATTTATTCAAGAATTAAAAAGTTAAATAATTGAGTTTTCAGAAGTAGAACATTATTTATTGTTTTAAACAAGTAGGTGACTTAGCAGTTTTGATATTAATGGATGGTCGAAAACGGTTGAGCGGCGCAAAATACCGTAAAATAGCAGAAGAGAAAAGGAGAAAGGAAAATGAAGTGTTATCTAAAATACCAAGAGTAGACTCATTCTTTATCACAAAGACAAATGAATCTGTCGTGAGTGCGGATGAATCTGAAGTAATTTCAAAAGTCATTGATGATAACGATAACACGGGTAATCGTGAAACATATGCATCGACTTCTTACGTTACTGTCGAGAATAGTGACCAGGTAGACGAAGCACAAGACAAAGAAATCTTTATACCAAGCGATGATCCATTTTATTGGAAGGTTAGTGAGGCCACGCGAGACTACTTTGCAAAAAATGGGATTAATCAAAATTCAGACATAGATTTTTTTAATTCTAAGAGAATTTATCCAGATAAAAGTAGATTTTTAACAAAATCCTTGTTTGAACGAAAACTTTTGAATGGAGATGTTGTGAAACGTGACTATTTAGTGTACTCTAACAGTCAAGGATGCGTCTTTTGTGGTCCTTGTAAACTTTTTGGAGGCGGTGTTGTATCTCAGTTTGTAACAGAAGGATTTAACGATTGGAAGCATGGCAATACAAGATTGACTGAACATGAAAATTCCGTTCGCCATCGTGATTGTATGTTGATGCTGAAGAGACTAAGTAATTCATTATGTAGAGTTGACAAGCAGCTGCTCTCTCAATTAGAAGAAGAAGTAAATATTGGAGAAATGTACTACAAAGAGTTATTGCTGTTATTAAGAAACTTTCCTCACGGGGGTTACCATTCCGAGGCGATGATGAAATAGCTGGCTCTGTTCGAAATGGAAATTTTATGATGTGTCTGGAACTTATTGCAGAATTTGACCCTTTTTTACAAAATCACCTATCTCAATGTCAAAATTCTGGCAAAGGAAGCACTTCTTATTTATCACATAGCACTTACGAAGAACTTATCCAAATTATGGCTAGAAAGGTAATCAGTGAAATAGTGAAAGAAATTCAGGAAAGTAAGTATTTTCTATTATTGTTGATTCCACTTCAGACATTACTCATAAATATCAGCTGAGCTTTATCATCAGATATGTTAGCAAAGAAGGTACGCCCAAAGAACGCTTTTTAGGATTTATTAAAAATCCTGGTCATACAGGTAAAGAACTAGCGGAAACAGTGATGAGTTTTCTCAAAGCAAATGAATTAGACATAAGCAGTTGTCGGGGTCAAACGTATGATAATGCTGCTAATATGTCAGGAATATATTCTGGCCTGCAAACAAGAATTAAAGAGGTCAACCATCTAGCATATTTCATATCATGTTCAGCTCATTCCCTTAATTTAGTGGGATCTAGCTCTGCCACATGTTGTAAACAGGCGGTTTCTTTTTTTGCTTTGCTTCAGAATCTTTATAATTTTTTCTCGGGCTCTACGCATCGTTGGGGTATCTTAGAATCTTTCTTCAAAGAATATACTGTCAAAACACTATGTGGGACAAGGTGGTCAGCTCGAGCAGAAGCTTGTAAAAGTCTAAACAAAGGTTTGGAAGCTATTGTTAAGGCTTTAAACTCTATATCTGAAGATAAAAATGAGAGACCAGTCATTCAGCAAGAGGCAAAGGGAATTTTGAAAAAATTGAGTTCCTATGAAATACTCTTTATGTCTGTAATATGGGAACCAATACTTGAAAGATTTGATTCTGTAAATAAAAAATTGCAATCTGAAGATATGGATGTGGCCACCGTTATTAATTTGTATAACTCTCTGTGTAACTTAGTTAATGAAATTAGTTCATTAGAAACCTACGAAAATTGTGCCAAAGAAAAATTGAAAATCTTTACACAAAAAGACATCAAGAATGTATCTAAACTAAGATCTGAGAAAGAAGAAAATTATCAAATATGC
>JABUQX010112414.1:12500-16000 GCA_015478945.1 Trachelipus rathkii
TGAGATAACCAGGGTCAGGAGTATCCAGGGAGACGACCCTGTTATCTGTAACAATGACGAGTCGGTAAAGCCCGCCTGCGCCTTAAACGAGGTGAATCGACAATCCGAACCCATCGGAAGTAGTTTACTTAGATCAAGCACTGATGAAACAAATCCAGATGCTTGTAGCGGGAATGACTCCGCCTTACATCCTTATAATCTTTTTATGACTTTGCTTAAGATTTTTCCAGAAATTAAGGACAAGTTTCTAAAATGGATTGAAAACTGTTTAGAATCAAACTCAGTTTATTGCACTGGCATATTCCAAATAGTGAAGAAAATCGAACATTGCTTTGTGTCAGATAGCTTTATTTAAATCTGGGTGCGATCATGCACAAATTAGGCCTCTCCATTTCTCTTCATGTCAGATGATGTGAAAGAATTTAAAAGTCTTAAAAAGTAGATCACTTTTTATTTGTAGCTCATATGTAGCCAAAAGCGTGCAATGAAATAAAGGGTTGTTTATTCTGGCAAAATCTTTCTAAGCAAACAGCTCTTGTACCAATTAATGAGGAAAGAAACTTTGAAGTCACCACTTGTTGATGATTGTTTTTGGACATTTTTTAGATGCGACATCATTGTGGCTTACACAGGTTGCCTTGACCTCCGTTAGAACGAACGTTTGTCCCTGAGCTGAGAGAAATTAAATCTCTTGTTCAGATTTGCTTTGATACAACATTCAAAAATCCTACGTAGGCCATTCCAGTTCACTGACAATTTATACAGTGTGAACAATCTAGTTTAATAAGGAATCATAGAGCGTAAAACGTTTATGGCTGAAGCTTTTTTACCCTAGAGTGGAGAACCCTATTAAAACCTCATGAACTTCATTATTTCTATATCATGGGTTCTCCTCATGGTGAAAATCAACCTCATTACATAGCGAAAAATGTCTTGAAACTTTAATGCTAAAGTGGAAAGGATAATGTTGGATTGGTTTCTGACGTTAGGGAGGGATTGATCCTTTGTCTTCACATTTGGTAACTGCCATTATTCATGTGTTCGTAAGCATTGAGATGACAGGTCAGAGCGTTGCATTTGAAGAAAAATTCAATTATAAGAAACGCCTTGGAAGAGCCACGCTTTCAAAACACTCCCATATTATTGCAATTAGCAAATTAAGCACGGTGTTAGACCATTAAGAAAATGCTCAATTGACCAATATTCCTTCGTTTTGTTAACCTTTTGATGAATGATGCGTTTTTTTTGTTAGATGAAGGATTGTCGTATATGTCTCAAATAAGGGAATACCAAACGGCTGAGGATTCTGGTGAGTGGAATCAATTAACGGAAGAACAAAGAACCGTAAGAGAACAGAATTTGCGTCAAATGGGAAACCTGTCAATGTGGTTAAGACCAATGCCACAATACAAACGCCGTAGAAAAGACGAGGAGTTCATCTTGCGTCCCGATTGTTGTCCACCTGAGGAAAGACCCACGAATTCCAAACATAGAATCATACTCACTAGCAGCGATCCTATAAAATCTAAACCGTATGCCTTACCCTATCCGGTTAGACCGCAAATCAAAATGGAAATTCAAGATATGCTGGATTTAGGCATAGTACAGAAGTCAAACTCACCTTACGCTTTCCCCATCGTTATGGTAAAGAAAAAAGATGGGTCAAACCGGGTATGCGTCAATTATTATAGGAAGTTGAAAGAGATAACGATTTTTGACCCGGAGCCAACGACCACAGTGGAGGACTTGTTCTTCCATTTTGCTAAGGATAAATTCTTTTTGAAGTTCGATCTATCGAAAGTGTATTGGCAGATCCGGATTCATAAAGAAGACATTCAGGAAACAGCGTTTGTAATCCATGAAGGACATTACGAGTTCCTTAGGATGCCCTTCGGTTTAATTAACGCCGGTGCAACACTTACAAGAGTATTAAGGAACGTAAATCGGGATATGTCAAATTCACGAAATGTTATATGGACCGATATCATACGAAGTGCATCCCAAAGCTGGAAAACTCAACGTTAGAGAGTTGGATGTCACTGTTTTCCCCGAACTGGGGATGCTGAAGTTTACGGTAAAACCCTCAAAATGTGTTATAGGATCAGGTAAGCGTAAAGAGTTCCTTGGGGGCCATAAGATATGGGGTACGGTATAAGGGTTTTTACAGAAGAAAAACGTGCAGAAAATTACGTAGGAATGCACGATGAGCACTCAACTAAAACATGCGGTAGATCTTATTCATCGGCCTAACCGGGTATTATAAGGCCTTCGTTCCATAAATTATGCATCAATCGCGTGTCCATTATTTGATCTACTCAAAAAAGGGAGCCCTAGAAAGGTTAAGTGGGAGAACAGCGATGAAAAGGCGTTCGAAGTCTTGAAGATCATGCTTACAACTTCCCCTGTTTTACGGCTACCCGATGTGAGCAAAGGAATAGCCCTAATATCTCAAGCGTCGTTCGAAGCCATGGCTCTTATCCCTTGCAAGAGTACGAAGATGGAATATTTCCGAAGGCTTATGCTGGAAGGAGGTTTATCCGAAACTGAAAAGAAGATGGAGTACTATCGAAAAAGAAGGTTTTGCCATAATTAATTTGCGTAAAAAATTTGAATAATTTATAATATAATGTAATGTAATAATTAGTCCTACAAACCGACCATCGTCCGCTTGTATACATGCAGAAGGCAAAATTCACGAATTCAAGAAAGAGTGATGCGTTGGGCCATGATGTTGCAAGGTGTGAAGTTAACTCTCCAGTCAGAAAACGGGAAAGATAACGTGATAGGCCGATTTTTTATCTCGGCAGGTTAATTAACGACATAGAAGCATCATACCCACATGTTCGATCTTAGGGGGGTGTGTACGTTACGAGAACGCGAGGTTGAGAATATATGAGAATATCACGCCACGATCAGTAAAAGCTAAGCATCAACATATCTATAAGATTGAGATATTAATTATTTTACAATTTATTAGTAATCATTATTATCTATTACATAATGAAGATATTAATGTTGGAAAACTCTTATAATTTATTAGCTTATTATTGATTTTTAAAAATGATAATTAAATGTAAGAAGGCTATATATTTAAATTTTGAATCCAAATATTACGTAGTCTTCGGTAAAAAATTCCTGCAGCCCTCACAAGCAAGACATTGTATTAAAAATAATTATAATTTTATTTGGTAAACTCACACCAACACTCCGGATACCGTCCCAGATATAATATATATAAATAATGTATAAATTATGCATTAGGGCTTTTTGCCCTAATTCTCTCGTGCTAATAATACTATTAATATTATCATTGTCTTTTCATAAGAGCTTCATTGTTCACCTGTGTAATACTTCTTAAAATTGAATACGTTAGAACTTATTAGGAAAAGATCTTTATCTTACTAAACAGTGAGATTATTATTTCCCCAACAGTATTAGATCTTTATTTACAAGAACCCGCAAGAAGCAATCGATACTTGACATATATATATATTAATCAC
>JABUQX010112415.1:0-30000 GCA_015478945.1 Trachelipus rathkii
TTCTGCCTAGAAAAGTGAAATTGAAGTGATAGCCCTATTTTTTTAATAAAAGAATGAGTGCATCATAAATGGCAAAATAATGATGTTTACTCTATTAAAATTAGATTGTGTTTTAGATTTTAAGGTTTTGATATATTATAATTTACGTACCCTTGTTATATATTATCATGGTTATGATGATATTATAATATCATATATATATTAGAATATAATTAATATATATAACTATGCATCTATATTATATACTATATATACTATAATATATAGTATAAGTATTCGTTATATATATTTTTATTAATTACCTATTATCAATACTATATTTATTATTATAGTATATATATATTAGATCTTCTCTTACCAGTTCATGAATCCTGAGCTGTGAACCCTAATATCATTCATTCTTTGCCTGAATTTGGATGTATTAGAGTATAATTAAGTCTCAGCGCAAGTATCTATTCGCCTATAAGCAAACCGTTTCCATTTTTGGTGGTGTTTTGTGTGCTTTTTGTCCTAAATTAAGTCAGCGAACCTTTCGAACATCATTGAGTTTGGAACACATACCCTGATTATCAGCTTTATTTGCTCATATTTACGCATTGCTAATTAAGCCCACTGTACATCCTTCTATTAAGCTTATACAGCCATTCCCTATTCCAAAGGTTCCATCTAAGTTGTGTATTTCCAGCCAGGCACATGCAAGTATTCTTGCTGAGCTGCAGTTTGCGTTATGTTAAAGTCTTCCGCAAGAAAGATTCGACTGGAAAGAACTTCACGAGTGACACGTACACAGTTTCGAATTGGGCATCACGAAAAATCATTCCCAAGATCCGAGAACTTCTAAAGCAAATATAAATTGAACATCTCTTCCTCCCGATTGCTGCCCTGAAAAAATGCCCCATATACACTACTAAAAATTTACTCGTTGGGTTTTATGAGCAGATGTCTGGTGGGACAACGGGCGATGGTGGGTGTTTATATTGGATATGCGTTGATAATGTGCTACTTATTTATAGTTAACCATCTTCTTGACTAGTGTTTGATGATATATATAAAACCTATGTTGTATCGCTTATCTTTTGGTGTGCAATGTCGTAGTTGACAAAAACTTTGAACGTTAACAGCGAATGTGGACCAACAGGTCGGAGTACAGTATAAATTTACGATTCTTCAGATTTTCAATTAATTAAAATCGGTTTACCTTTTGATAGCCAGTTTCGACACATTATTCATTTGAATGGTAGGATGGCAGGATCAAGCAAACCTAATTGTATGAACCGGAGGGTTCTTTGCTCATTATATCTTATCATGTCAGTAGGATCCAGAATCTCAAAATCCAATGTCTACATTTTTTGTCTATGGGTGTGAGCAACATTACTTAACTATGTTGTTTTCCTTTCTTCAAGTTTTTTCTACCTATGTTACAAAAGCATTCCGTGATTACTTAAACAAATCCTATTAACTCCATCTACAGAGTCTCCATATTTCCCGCGTCTATCCCGTGTCCATTGGATCTACCGTGTCGGAGGATTCAAAAAGCAATTATACCCTTCCGCGAAATTATTTTATTAGAGGATCGATCATATTATAATATATTATAGTATGATATCAAATTTTGTAAAATATCATAATAAATTATATATAATATTTTCATATAACTAATTTTATTTAATACATTATGTTATATTACATATATTATATATATATGCCATCACTTACCATTATAATAGCAGATAGCTCATAAGGTACTTTATTTATCTATATCATCTCATATGTTGTGATGATGTGATTCCCGCTCATTATCTATGGATCAATATTTCAATTGATGTATACTATCATACATATCTCGTAATCGAGGTATATTTCATTAATTAAATAAAGATATGATTTATCATATTATTAAATATACATTTATATATATATTTATACTCTACTTTATATTGATAGTTCGGCTGAACTAATATAAGGTCACACCTACGGCAATTCTTGATTGCACCACTGCACCTTATCTAGATTAGATGGCTCCCCATCTATTGCTGACCACGCATCCAGCGCGTCCACGTAGTATCTTGTCTGCACTGAAAAGATACTGAGATCCTACTTACACTTGTTATCCCTCCACCACGCTCTACTTGCTGTCGCGACCATGATTGTATCACTTCAAAAAATTAGTTTGATATTACGAACCCGTCTTGTCTTGATCCGGCCACCGTTCCTGCCCACTTAGAATAAACGCTCAACATCAACCAAATCCTCAAATGCCGCACCATACAAGCTATCAAATAAATGACTTTATTTTTAGCCACAACTCGCACAGACTCACCTCAGTCAACACGACATTTCTCCTTCCCCCTTCATTTCATTTATGTATTCGTGATACACAACCACACCCTGGTACCGTATAACTTGTGCAAATTCACTGAACCGATGCGGCGTATTGTCCTGCACCGCTTCACGCATCAAACAATAACTATCGATGCTCACTCTGTTACTTTCATGAACCCTGGCTACGATTAGACTATTTATAAATACGTCCATTATAAACTAAGGCCACCAAGCACTCGAGACCACTTCCCGGTGCTCGGCAACATCTACTAAAACGCGTGCTACTGACACTAAACAGAAAGATTAGACGTATCCGTCCGTGTTATTATATCTTTCACTTATATCTTGAGCACTAATAACCTTTGTGACGAGAAAAAACTTCGATGCACACATCTTAAACTACTTGCACCAATCACTTCGTTAGCGAGACATTATAGCACCTGAGTATGTATACCTGAGTCCTATACGATATTTTGTTTGATTCACACCACACGACATAAAGCAAACTAAACGAACAACAAGTTTCTACAATTCTACCACCAACACTTCTCCACTCACCCGATGCCACCAGTGCAATAGGAATTTGATGTTGACAGAAATTATCGTACTTACCCCCTTACATCTCTCCTCCGAATTCTCCAAGTGGTCTTCTGCCTTTTTATCCCATATTCTCATGTGTATCGTAATATTTTAGATAAGAAAAGATCCCCACCGAAAAAATATCCGACTCTCTGTGAATATATCGGTCCCATAATTACTTCGTTATTTGTAATCCCGGTACTGAGAGCAGAGGTTAAAATAATTGTTACCTAAACATAAAGTTAATTTGTCTTTCATTCAAACAAGGAAAATATATCCTAAGTATTAAAGTGAGTATTAATTTAATTGTACCCATTAACCACTGGAACATTTTAAATATTATATCGCTATTATGATCAGATATTATAATCGAGTGTTTCTTTCTAATTGATATTATTCTTATATTAAGATAACTTATATATTAGTATCATTATATGATATTGTACTTTTACTATTTAGAGAACACTCTATTTTGATTCACCTTGTATTCCAGTCGACATCTTTGAATCTGTATGGGTAGTATTCATTGAGATTTGATTGATTGTATTATTATAAAATACTCTTAATACAAGATAACAAAATTTTATGCATTCTACCCTTATTTTGATTCATAGTTGGTAGTTGCTTGTGGTTTGAATTTCGCATCGAGCATATCTCCGAAATGGCCATGTATTGTGAAGACTTAATAGACAATATATCGACACGCTATCAAACATCACAGTTGTAGTTCATTAGTTCAACTTCCCGTTGACAGATTTCTACATAGATTGGTCAACTATTCGTACATCATATATATTGATCTTCGTTTTGAACCTAGAGCAGACCCATTTCCTATCCTTTCATACTAGCTGTACAAGTAATAGCGCTTTAATGATGCTCTTTAGTCCTCTTTGTGGTGTTGCTGAAATCTTTAAAACTATAAGTTTGTACCCTGTCACTCTAAGCTATCATATAATTGTATGAAGCAATATTATATTAACTAATTTACTTTATCTTCTGTGCTCTATTGGATCTTGGTCAATATTCTGAATTCGGCCTTGTTTTTAAGAGTGATCTAATTTTATTATATATTCTGAAACGGTATTTATAATCTAAGTTATTACCTGTTTATGATCTTAATGTTCTTTAATATGCTATTTGTTTGGTCCTTATATATTTAATTTCGCATACTTCTACTTTTATGTAACCTAAGCGTCACTTATTTAGGAATCAAATTTTGAAAGTAGTAAATCTATACAACATCACGCCTTGCTTTTACACTAGTTGCTGTCTTTAGTAAGGTCATGTTCACACCTCTCTTTTCCTCAAATCTTATGTTCTCAGCCTCCTATTTTTTCTTTGCACTGTTAGAGTTCACTGATCTCTAAAAATATTTCTTTAATTTACTTTATCTCGTGTCAGAGTCACAATGTCTTCCTTTAAAAATTTATATTACATTTATATTCTCCTCTTTTAATTATGTTTCATATTCCTTTTCCTCTTAAAATGTCCGTGTTTATAAATCTTTGATATGGAGTATACCGTTTCTTTTGATTTATAATCTACTCATTTTCCCTTTTTTCACCGATGGTTTTTATTAAAATTATTAAATTATATAGTCTTGCTTTATTAATTATATGTTTATGCTTGTAGCTTGGTTATCCATTATATTGCTAGAATTCATGTTTATGTGTTCTTACTTCTTTATAAGGAGTCATGCTGATTTTCTACTACACAGCGAATGGTTTCAATCATACAACAATGAGATGTTCTGGAGCGTAGCCACTGTCAAATTAATCTTGTTGCTTTTAATTATAATATTAATCTTTAATTTTAACTGCTGAGGTCTTTCGACTATTCTATGCTGGGTAGTACTAAATACCTTGTCTGCTCCTTCTTTATTTAGAATTCTTTTTATTTCGAATATCAGGCAAGTTAAGTTTGACTGACTGTTTTCCATCCCAACTTGAATTCCTTTTGCGATACCTTTCCTCTCTTCCAATTGATATCTATCTCTCAGATACTCTTTCTAGTACTTCTACAAGCAATATATCCAGTGGAGCATATGATCGTTCTGTTGATCTATTGGAATAGATGGGTGATTGCCCCAGTAGTTAGAAATAGATGAGTACAGAGTACAACAGATAATAGGGTACATACTGTCTGCTACCCTCATCCTTGTCACCCCAAAAGGTGACGAGTTTGACTTCTGACATGGCAATTTTGTTCTCTAATGTGTCTTAGTCTTTTTGACATAGTTTTCTGCATATTTATCTCTATTTAGCACTAATAGTTTATTCAATGGCAAACTTTGGGGAATTAATCAAAATAATAGCACATAAATAGTGAAATATTATCAATACTAAAAATTCCCCAAGTTTTGCATGTTTTTCTTTGTAAATGGTTGCACATCATAGTTCAATGGACCTTCCTCCGTCCACACATTACTGAAGTGTTCAATTATTCTTAGCCTCT
The DNA here is from genome assembly GCA_015478945.1 of Trachelipus rathkii. NCBI lineage: Eukaryota > Metazoa > Arthropoda > Malacostraca > Isopoda > Trachelipodidae > Trachelipus > Trachelipus rathkii. The sequence continues at coordinate 5,356 of JABUQX010112415.1, forward strand.
TCATACATTATAGAAATGTCTTATTGTGCAAAGCCTTCATCCCGATAATTATCTGTGATATATGATTTTCATTTACCATTCTTTTTATTATTATGTTTATTCTTTTTCTATCTAATTTCACACTTTCAATCTGTGTTAGGTCTGAAATTTCAAGATTGGACTCAATCTTTTGCCCTGAGTTTAATCTCTAATTCCAACTTTTCTGAGCTATTTTAGTACTGTGCTCTATACACACCATATCTCTTGTATTCTTGTTTCTATCTGCTCCCATCACAAGATATCTGCTTCTATTGAGTCAGTGAATATTCGAATAAATATAGGTTGTATAAGCCGTTTCCTACCCTGATCTTGTATACAGCTTTGAGCTATTCTTACATGATTCCCGAGGGAGACTCATTTTTCGATGCATTACTTCCCCGATATTCTTGAAAGCTCCCCAATATATTTTGCTATTACTACGTGACTGTTTACGCTTCCTTTAGGTTTAGGTTAACCATCTCAGTATCACTCATCAATTATATATATTTATTCACTTAAAATTTTCGATCTCTTACATCTTAACAATTACAAAAAACGACTACAATTTTATATCTGTTAACTACATTCTACTGCAATTATATAATTACTTACTTTTCAGTTATCTAGATAACCAATGAGCATTTAAACTTCTCCGTAGTTCCTATCCCGCTCCCTTAGCCATGAAAGAAAGTAATGTACCCACTGCAAATTTTAATTACAAACTCTCCTGTTGAAACTTTCTCAATGGTTCTTAATCTAGTTTAGAATTGTTATTAACATCCTTTTAGGAATCGTTATTGTTTGTACAGCTTCCTATCTGAATTCAGGGTAGAAATTAGAACTGAAGTCATTCCTTCTTTAATTGTAGCGGCACACATTTCCTGGATCTGCTCCTCTGTTCCTTCCTCAGATGTTCTCTTTGGTTATCGAATAGTTATTATCATTATTAAATTATTCTTAATCTTAAGTGATGTTGAATCACCATTTATTGTCAAAGAGCCTTACTGTAACAAAGTAATAATCAGTGTGAGCGTTCCCTCACTCTCTCGCACTGAGCGTGGAGCATAGCAAATACTAACGCACTTATGATAGCACCCAATGCCTTCTCTTCTTTCTTTTATCTGGTTTGCTCTATCTATCCAACTGACTAATGAATTTACAATCTTAAATTCACTTATATGCTAATTGATGAATGTTACCAGGGATGATCTGATATGTTTCCTTTTCGATTTCACCAGGATGATACCCAGTTTGAAAGAGTTCGCTGCATGCAGAAAGTATCCCGAAGCTTAAAAGATCATGTTCCAGGTTAACCTCTCGTTTCTTGCAAGAATAACGTTACATTGTAGCCTTCAATAAGCCTTCCAAATATCGTACCTCATGTCTTTCACCTTTTGTTCTTCTAAAACTACTCAGTGCCTTGTGGGCACTAGCGGGTTCTATCTTTGACATACTCCTATATAAATGAAAACTCTTTGTTAATGCACTATTTAACTGTGATGCGCTAGTGTATGCCCCTTCAATAATTGTTTTTTCTATCTTAACATCCTTCTGTAAGGAGTTGTCATTGATGTTTTTCAATGCCTTTTTTTTGATTAACATAGCCATCTCGAAGGACATGCTTCTTTGAGTGCTGTCGCGTTTTTCCCCAAATTGATTGCACTATAAATTATATAGATAGCATAATATTGCCAGACCACAAATCCACTAGTCCTTTTTGTCTTAGACAATCAGAGGTAGGATGTGCTGATTAATGATCAACTCAATCGACTCTCACCAAAATAAAGTACCTATTCTCTGATAGCCAGAGTGAATTCTACTCCAATGACAGGAACCGGATCTACACCACATCTCCTCAATCTATGATCTAAGTAATTATCTGATCCAAAGACTTAGTATTCCCCATACCGTTCTGGGGTTTATAAAGACTACTTGTCTTACTTGTGGTCATCCAAGTCAAATAGCTATCGATCATTGCTTAATATTAAAGGGATGAGCACGACTCGGGACAAATTTACCTATTCGTACTAAACTATATGACAGTGCTAATGCTCTTCAGTAAGCTGGAATACGCAGCTGATTGATTTGAGCTCAAGGACAATTAGCTTTCATCTGAGCCGAATTCACAGGATCCAAAAACCGTGTTGTGGGGGTATTGGTGGTGAAGTTAAGAATTAAGCTGAAAACCTACAAGGGTTCACCTCGCTATTAATACATTCTATTGCTTAGAAAAGTGCGAACTTCAATATGATATATACAATATAGAAATATCGAATTATATATCTGATCAAGTTCTTCTTTAGATTAAATTATTTTAAATAGTAAAGTCTTGACTAGCCATCGGTCCGAAAATGTGATCAAGTCTTAATTAATTATCCCCAGCAATAAGAATCTTAAATCATATAAATCATGAGGCCTGAGCATCATAGAGAAGAACTGTATAGTTGTATTTCATAATAAAATACGCATATTTCCAACTGATACTAGGCGTTTGGTGGCAAATCGTCCAGAACCAGGCTCTCAGAAAAAAAAAGCGATATAAAATGAGAGTCGATCATAAATATTTCTGTTGTTGATTCGCTCTATCTTTTAATAGGTCTATATTCAAAAATTACGAGGACGACCTCAAGAAAGTAGATAAAAAAAGCGATAAAAACAATCAAAACACCAGTCCCAATATGAGGGTGAATCTACTTTCCTGATGATCATGACAATTATTTTATCGGTTGTTTTTTCATTTTAACTATGGATCCGCGCTTACTATTTGAGTCACAAATATCCCAATCTGAAACCGATCTAGCACTAAAAGATCCTATCGCAACATCTAAAAACTTGCGATTACAAATACACACACCACGATATTGTAAGGCCGAGATGCTTAAAGCTTATCAAGGGAAACTCCAAAAATAGTGATCAATCAAAGAAATAGCAAAACACGACTTACAATATTTATAAATTGTGTCTTCTAGATCGGGTTCAAATTTTTCTATGCTCAGCTTTTTTGATGTTTGTTTAAAAGACTTTCAATTATCTGTGATATATATGTCATAATAATAATAAAGATCCTTTGGTCGATCTAAAAGCAGCTTAAGGACAATCCCAACAACCTTCTATCCTTTACGGTATGAGACTTCGATCCGGTTCTTGCCTTACATGGCAACGTATGTCATCTCAAAAATTGATCGGGTTGCTATACCAATCATAAGTACCCTCTTGTGATCGGACCAATTATATCTTGTCAAACATCGACTTTACGGTCTTTTTTTCCTGACTGCCTTATTGGTGGCTTTTATATTGTTTGATTGTCCTATTGGCGGATCTTACACTATAGTGTGTCTTGAACTAGTCAAACTTAGTATTACTCACATTATTGGTTTGGATGGTTTTTTCTCTGTCTAGTTGTTATTAACGATTATTCAGCTATTCATGCATTGGATTGGTTTTCTTAATCCACGACCTTTACCTCTAATGATAATATCTTTGTCCATCTCCTCTGTTAGAACTGTGTAACATTATCAATCTTTTCTACACATCATACACCCTATTACTTGGCCACTAATTGATCTTTCCTCTTTTCCAATCTAAAATGGTTTCTGTTTCTTTGTCAAGTTTGTTCACACAGAACGTTTTAACCACTTGTTCCTCTAGGACTTGCCATTATGTAACCTCTCGCCATTCCTGTCTTTATATTCCATAGACAACATGGCGTAATATGCTAGTGTATCTATTTACCATTTATTCACTCATGATTTTTATACATTCGTAGATTATTATCATACTATGAGATAATTTCTTTCAGATCTTATTAGTGACACCCTATCCTAACTCATACTGTAACTTCTAAAAATCATTATCACATAGTAAATATTAAAATATGTAATATAATAATACCAGACTAACTAATAGATCCTTAACAAATATTATCTCACTATATCACAATATCTCACTATCTTAAAATTTCTGATATACGATATAATTTATTCAGACGTATTTTTTTTATAATAAAATAATAGTTCTAATAAATCAAATTGCTATATATAATAATAGATAATATATAATAAAATCATTAAAAAAAATAATATAGAATAGCTAGAATTAAAATAAAAAACCATGTCAGTAAATAATAGCACTATATTTATAACCGAGGAGAAAGTGAGGAAACCTATAATGGACATAGATATTTAACAATACTCTAAATAAAAATATTATACTTATTAAAATATAAAATTTGATATATTAGTTCTCAGTCCTATTGCCCATATGAAAACCTCTACTCAAGTCTCATATATATTAATTAAATATGGAAAAAAATACATTATTAGTAGAGAATTAATATAACCTTTATATACGTATACAGGGTCACGTTCCAAAGAACTTGCTCCAGCCTTGGTTCCCTACATATTGTATATTAGGTCATACCTTCGGATGCAAATTCCACAACGTTCTGACAGGCCTTTAGTATGAATCTCGTGACCTCTACATACTAACTAGACTCCTACTGTACTTCCTACGTGCCAAAGAATAAACATACACAATAACCCTCCCCCATTGACTTAAAAAAATCACTCACATTTTAATTAATATATAGAATACTCAATTTACTTTTCTCACAACTTTCGACTACATTGTTCACCCACGGCACCAATAACACTATTTTAGTAGACGTACTCCGCGTTAATCAAATTATGTCATCAGCGGAAGGCACAGTCCTACCCGCACAACCCACTCGTTTTGGGTATGAAGACTATCGAAATACTCTTTAAAGAATTGTACACAATTATACCTCGGTTGTGCAACTGCATATGGAAATACTGAATCCGAGACGGCAAAGCTAACGCTATTCATATGCGATTCTCCATAACCTCTCCCGTTGCATGGACCCGGCATACTCGAGCATCTGTGGACCTTTCAATTTTTAATACTTGCTAATAACAATTCTATCTCATCGTAGAAACACATATCGCTCCCTCTCCGCGTAGTTGTGCCTGTCACTTGATCTCTTTACTTACAGTCTAAAGGGCTGTCCTACGGTTTCTATAATACCTGCGCTCCTTGACAGGAAGCTTTTCCTTCGAATCAATCACCTTATTCGGATTGAACCTTCTCCACATCCCCTTCGATGTGATGTGAGTCGTAGTCATACTCAAGTCGGGGACATCCTTGTCGCGAGGGTGGGAAACTCTCATTTTATTTGCGCGGGTCATTTAACTCAGTATTTTTCCATAGTTTTCAGAAAATATCGAGGTCTTTTAGGCTCTGCTCAAGCCCTTTAAAGAATGATATCACGTGGATTTTCGACACTGGTTAATCCCGTTCGCTAACACTAGTTAACGGACTGGTCTATTGGAATCTATTTGCTCACAGAAGGTCAGAACCTAAAGTTCAGGGAATTTTCTCTTTGTACCATGCTTTTAACGTCAGCCGGATAAAGGTTTGCGAAATTCAAAAAAACATAACCAAAATCGACTTATCTTCTGTCAACTGGGGTCGAGGATTATTGAAGTAACGCCCTTTCTGGACTTGGAGGCCTTACTCGCTAGAATAAGCTCACCTTAGTAAAAGACTTGTTCATTTATGTCAGAAGCACGACAAAACATTTTTAACTTAACTTCCACAACAATCCCTGTTAGCGGTGTAGTATGAATTTCCTCCTTGTTACGTGGGAAATGTATTAGTTCACTTTATTTTCATTTGAACGTGATTGTAATTTCAGAACTTATCATGGGCAATATTTCTTTATCATCCTGCCCGCTTCTTCGAATTTTTAAGTGGCTGCAGTGTCACATCTGCCTCACAAGATAATGATGATACGCGGTCCTCTCTTTGGTCCAATTATGCTAAGGCCTAGTTTCTAGGTGCTGCATCTAATTCGTTGATCGTATAGGACTGGGTTGGTCTTAATGCTGATGGCAATGTTACCTTATGTTCCTAAAGACACCGCCTACTTGTCTCTCTTCACGCCAGTCAGCACGTAATCAATAAGCATTCGTACGCTATTACTCTCTTTATTACTTAATCGTCTAGACTTTAGAGATGCAACTATCTCTCTCCGATACTAGCGTTGGACAGCTGGGTCACTGAAACATTCAGTGATGTAATTATTTTTTAAATTCTAAATATAGGTTTTTATGATACTGAAATTTTATTCTAGGGAGTGTCGAACTAAAAAATGCAATTTCCAGGTTCAGGCTTAAAAAAAATTCGTGTTTATTTATAATTATAAAAAAATTCTTAATTTTATTAAATATTTCTCAACCTCCAGCCATTCTTTAAATTAAGTGTCGGTGCACATAAATGGGAGCCGGAGCCAAATTCTGATATGGTATAAAATTTTTTTCAGAGAAATAGATTTTTTAGACTAAAAAATTATTGCCTAAAACATTTATAACGGTACTGAACAATTTTCAAATAGTCGCAGAATCCTTAGTCGGATCAGAAGTGAAGTCTGGAGCCGAAGCCAGAGTATGAAATTTTTCGAAAGAATATTTTTTAAGTGAAAAATTTATTGCCCAGAAGATATGCTGAACAATTTTCAAAAGCTGCAAAAACCTGTTGTTCTGTTCAGGTAGTATTGTTATGTAAAAAATAATACACTATTAATCTTTTGAATAAAGTTTTAAAAAAAGTTCTTAACTTCCTTAATCCCGTTTTTTCTGGGAACAAACCCGATTTTAATAAAATTCCCACCATTTTTCTTTTAAGATCGCTAAATAATTACCATAATTTAAAAAAAAAACAAACAACCGTGGATATACTTATTATTATTTGAGAAGGTCACACTATATTCTTTAACGATAAACTTGTTAAAACCCATTGGATTTTCTTATAAAAAAAATAAAAATAAAAAAAATATAAATTCATGGATATACTCTAGAAAAATAATAATGAAGTATAAAAAAGACAAAAATGATTTGTCTTTAGGAAGAAAGTTACATCCTCTCAAAGTTTAAAAGTTTTCCCATAGGGTTTCTTATAAAAAAAAAAAATAGTGGGCCTCGGCTCGTTTTTGGCCCTCCTAGTTCAGGTTATGATAAAGATTTGGTAAAATTGTTATACCCAATGGGTTGTCACCCCCGATTTTTACGAAAATCAATACCATTGGAACTCTAAAATAATATAATATATGAAGAATAGTGATAAACGAAAACCGGTCGCTCTCTTTAGCAAAAAAAGTTATAGCCTATCAGTTGTTAAAAATCCCATAGGATTTTTTTATAAAAAAAAATTATATATATATTTTTTTTTGAAACTTAAAAAAACTCTGAAAATTAATAATAATGAGAGACATAGGGAAAATGAAAATCGGCAGTCTCTATGAAAAAAAGTTACAGTAACAAAATTTCAGTAACAACTTTCCCAGAACACAATTATTATTATTATTATTATTATTATTATTATTATTCTTAATAATAATAATAAAAATAATAATAATATTATTATGTATTAAATATTCATTATTAGTATATTTTATTTTATTATTTTATTATTATTATTATTATTATTATTACCTCCATTACTCCCCTCGTTGCGTCACTGACCCAGCCCCCTATAAGCCGTAATCTTTTAATAAAGAGTGTTAATCTAATAAAAAGGCAACTCATCAAATAACTATAAAATTATCACGAAAAGTTAATAATGAGAAAAAAAAAGAGCGCAAAAGCAAAGTCTTCTATTATAATATTATTAAATTGTACTATTCGTTCATGGGTCATATCTCTTAGGGTCCTGTAATTTGCTTTAAGTTTCACCCTCTCTAAGGCTAATCTTTCATGCTCTTGCACCCAAAGTAACTCATCCTCTCTCTTTTTCTCTCCCCCTCTACCTGATCCCGCCTCTTCACCATGTCCACTACCTCACGATCTATACATCTTCAACCCTTCTTGTTACTGATCCTTGAACTTTGGTATTTTTGAACTAAAAACGCGATTCAGTGCTCTTTGCCATCGAAGACAGTAGAAGGGAGATAATTATCTGACGAGAGTTCTTGAACCTGTCTTTCCGCAGAAAGTCTTGTCTTGTCAATATACAGGGACGGTTTAGCGGGCAACTAGACGTCTACCACCCCTTACGCCTCTCGTCCAGGAACTTCATTATCGCCCGCTTCGGTCACCAGAGAGAGAACGATCCGCCGTATGAGACGAGCATACTTTAGAGGCGTCAGCCGCACATCAGAAAACCATCAGAGTGATGACGAGAATGCTGAAGGTTTTGTTGGGGTGGCAAAATACAAACGCTCTCCTCACGAATAAGTACAAATTATCGCACACTCTTTCTCCAGCACACTATGGTCCGCCCCGAGCATGCCACAGAGCAGCTCGCAGTCGAGTTGAATCGCGGTCACCACTCTTCCCTGAGTTATGCCGCCATTAAGCAGGACAGGGTTGCAGTATACTTTTACCCTATAAATCTTCTGTACTTCCTAACGTGTCCCAGTGTCCCCCACACCTCCACACTGCTACCGCTCTTCCTCCCCCGCAAACAGCTGCATTCCGAGCCGTACCCACAAATATCACCAAAGTTACTCTACCACCGCCTCCGCTGCTCTTCCTCCCCCTCTTCTCCTCCCCTTCTTCTTCCACAAGCGCTCCTATCGCCACGTTTTATCCTGCTCAGATCTCCTTATTCTCAATAAATCCCAACCTTCCTACTCATCATGTTTTCGCCAGTACAACCTGTCTTCTGCCATCTCTCGATGCTCGTGCGGTGGCGATTAAATCGAACGGGCTATGTGTAAATAAATTCTGCTCTTCCTTCCTCACTGTCGGCTCGGAATAAAACACCATTTCGCTCCCGTGCATTCGGTACCTCCCTCCTCCCCACCATCCTTCTCGCGGTTCCTCTTCACCTAGCGCAAGTTTGGCACGCAATCGCGAGTATCTTCAATGGTAGGAGCAGTTTCCCCACGCTTCTTGGATGAAAGCGAAGAAATGCGAGTTCGCTAATTCCTGTCTACATCCACCAGGGAATACTCAGCGCAGAGGACCGTGCACAATATTAAACCAATGGCGAAGTCTTTGCCTTTCATCTTCTTCTCCTACTACTGCAATGCAGTATGATTCTTCTGTATATATGATCACTCCATTCTAAGCTCTCTTTTTTGATCGATTCTGGCGTTTCTCTTTCTTTTGTCCCCAGAAACCCTTCTACGGATCTATCCGCTATTCCGTGCTATTCCGGTCTGTCAACTTTTCGCGCTGCAAATGCTCTTTCCCATCGATCGTGTAATGGATAGCTTATGTAGTACGTGGTACATTTCTCGGCCCGCTTCGGTTTCCACATAAGAGTTTTTTCTCGTCCGCTTGAGGTGACACCAGCCAATCCTCGGTGGCTGATTTTTGTCTCATATAATTAAATCTATATGGTGGGTACTTCGTACCCATCGACGTTTTGCTGTGTTGATGAATGTAAATGATAATTATTGCTTCCCTGGGCGCTAAAGAGTATTTCATGCTGTATTTGCTGCCTTCTAATCTTCTTTGTAAATGTCTACAATCAGGAGCTTTCTTACCCTCTGCAGGAGAGAAATTTCCTCATCATCTTATTGACATCCATATGATCTGCATGTGATATCAGGCCACCTTAAACTTTTCTGTCAGAGCATTATTATGCCAGAGCACCATCATTCCGGCCCTGCCCACCTTCGCCTAGATTAGTCACTCTCTCCTGATAAGCTCAAGGCCAAGTTTTAGATCACATGGTTACAACTTGGGGGCATTGTGCGCCTCCTGCCAAGAGTTGTGTAGTTTTCTCCGCCTAACAACATGTCCGCTAAAGCCAACTTTACTGGGACGATTGGAGAAAGATCCATGTGTTAGTGGATTTTTAGGGCCTTTTGAACTCTGCTTCATGGACTGGCCAGATAGATATCCGCAGTCCGCCCACATTCAACTTATTCACCTCCCACCTGCGCCTGGGAAAACACACTTCTCTTCTTTGGACATTGATTCAGGCTACACCAGATACTTGTGGCTCCGAAAGACGTTCCCAAGACAGCTTGGGATCAACTCCGTGTTGGCCTCTTCGAGTATACGGAGAATGCCAGTAAGTTTGGGAAAAACGCATCTCAATCATTTCCATAAGACTGAAAGTGGAGTAGCTTTTTTACGGTGCTCCTTGGCTTTCCCTGGCTATAATTTTACTAAATAGCTTGCGTTTAGCTTTAACTCAATGTCAGCGGGCCAACTTTAGTTTTTTAAAGGGTTTTGACATCGTTTTTTTATTTTTAAGTCTATGAGCATTTGTGATATGCTTTCTTCTTCAAAATTTGGTTTTAATACTATTTGAGAGCTATTTCTGTCTCATTTCAGATCCAGACTATTCGACGTTTGAGATAAGTTCTGTGGGTGCAGTGTTTATTCTATTATTGCAAGACGTATCTTGGCATGTGCAACAAGGCATAAAGACAGCTATGCAATATTCGGTTATCCACAACAACTTGTCGAAAATCAGCTACCACTGGGTGAGGAGGTTTTTAGAGCCTACAAGTTCTCTCATCAAATAGTCAACCAAAGACTGCCAGTGTTGACTCATCTAGCAAAGCTAGTGGCAACAGAAGTTAAAGGCATATACAATAATAAAGCAGGCATTCCAACAATAGAATTGAAAGTGTTATAGTGAAAGTGAAGAGACTATTAGTGAATGCCAATGATTTGATGAAATATTCGAAGAAATAAACAATCTTCTCTAACATGTCAATGCGCCATCTTAAAAACATTTTCTCGTCTTTCGAACATTGAGCGCGTGCAAGTGATAGTTTTCATAATGGTATAGGTTGAAACGTAAAATCAATGTCAATGTCCCATATGAAAAGAAAAATCCTGTATGAATGGCCAATTTGGCTTGATCAAACACTTCAAGACGCATGATAATAGGAAAGGTGGACAAGGAAAGAACAGAGAAAAACTTGAAACTGAAACTTCAGGAAAGGAAACGGTTGACATTTTAAAGTAAGATGAGACACAAAGATACGCAAAACTGTGTAAGTTCAGTTGAATTATCAGTCAGTGAGAGTGATGTGCTAGAAAAATCATTTTCCTTAGAACAGAAGAAATGGAAGCAGGGCTTTATGTCACCCTCAAAATAGAAACCAGAATCCTGAGTTGTGTAAAGCATTACAGATGAAATGTGACAATAGAGATGATGTCTCAAGTTAATGCTGCCGCCTCAAGGACGCTCGGACTTCTGGTCAGCAAAAACCGTTGTTTTGATGCCAAGTAAGTTACAACGCCCAAACGAAAATACTGGGAGAACAAACAGTCAGAAGGAGCATTTTGCTGCAACACAAAGAGGTATGGTCTGGTCACTTGGTTTCGATGGACAAAATAGATGACAACACTTTCGTACCTGAGGTGTGCGCTAGGAGAGAGAGGTGTAGAGAAGAACATTACGTTCTAGTGTTCATTTCCAGATGCATGTAACATCGATCACGTTAGTCCTAACCTCAGGAAGATCTCAATATGTATTTAATGAAATTCTGGGTATTATTCCACGAATCAGGAGCATGGGGTACGGAGACTTAAGAGCATGTGATCTTGCGGTGGAACTTCCTGTGAATGACGGTAACAGAGTACTGCACTAATCTCTGCTGTTGGAGTTGCATCCCCCAAACGACCCAATTCAATGGCTCATATCGCACTGTTGCTTTTAATGAACTGCCCAACTTCAGCGAAGTTATTTAGTGTTGTTGATGGGAAGACAACTGGCCCACGTCAATGAAGAACCTATACCAAATCTGCTGCTCATTTGAATCCTGCAGACAACCATGCATTAATTTTCACCAATTCCAAGCTCTGTAGGTTCGATGTTCCTGAAACAGTTACGAAAGATCTAAGTTTGCTAGACCAGACTGGTATTTCACTAAAAAATCTGTATTTATCTTAAATCAGCACGAAGGGGTAACAAATGCAGATCATAACTACATATGCGGTATTGTGAAAACGTGCAACCAGGCCGCGGTGCCTTAAGCACATGCAGGTGGCTAACGTAAAGCTAACAGACTGCTTCGATTGTAAGTTTCAACAGAATCCGCATCTGATGATCTAAGGCCGTTTGTACGATTTCGTACTGAACTTCTATGCCCACATATGGTTCTATTTCCGCTCCCATCCCTTCTGTCCAAGATGGTGCAAAGAATTTTAACTTAATGGTATCACAGTATCAAAATCTTTCTTGTGATACAGAAACAATCATTTCTCCAGTGCTCCTACACAACTCCTATTTTTTGTCATCCAGAAAACTTGTTTGCTAGCTGGTGTTGCAGATGAACGGGAAACAATCTCACACGCAAGCATTTTCCTGTCTGACTAGAAACACTGCGTATCAAGAAAGAAGAATTTCCTCCTCCTAAGAATGCAAGCTTCCGCTGCTTTGATAAAGGCAGCTAAAGTCAATCTCGACTCGCCCGACTTCGCTACATGGAACATTGAATAGAACTGGGGGAGTATTCTCCTAACACCCGGGGCTGGGCATGATAACGTATGTAGAGTTAGAGAGGACGCTTTGCATATGAGTGGTGACGGAGCGTTGCAGACGATGCGCCCGCTCTTCTCTGATGATATTAGTGATGCATATTGGTTGAGTAATCAACAAATTCTCCTACCAAAGTAACCGTCATTCGGTCGATGTTGAAAGAAATGTCAAAGATGTTTCCGCTGTTTGTAGTAGGGTCGTTGGTCATACTTCTCGACATGGTGCAACCATACTACAAACCAAACATTCTCGAATCGAAATACCTTCAGTACAGACAAAATCTGATTTTCTATGAGATTTTGTACTTTGCAGGTTGTTTAGCATGTAAGAATGTAAGGATATTATAAGCTATATGTATATATGGCTATACTACAAGTTTTTGTTTTTAAAATAAAGAAGATTCAAGGTAAAGTTGGGTTGAAAACAGAATCTTGAATGAACTTACTTTTAAAACACATTCAGTTTGGTAATCTGAGTGGCACGTCAAAATAAAGTGGTCTCAAAATCTGCACTACCAGAACTTTTTGTATGTTTTCAGCACGAAGTCATAATAGATATATATAATATACATATATATATATACTATATTACATGACTATGAAATATGAATAGTATATATGAAGTACCGATAGGTTAGTTATATCAATATAGAGTATAGTAATAATAGAAGTACGTGCTATGAAATAGACGATATATATATATATATATATATTATATTAAATTGGATCTATCTATAGTATACGGGTATATTTGAACAGTCATATAACGAGTATTATAGCCATTATATTCTATAGAACGTATATAGGGTTAAATACTATGATACTAAAGGGTACCATAGATCATAAGGTATAGTGTTATAGGGTAATAGTATAAGTATATAATAAACGTAAAAGCTTATGGTAGCTATATACCCGGTTAACCGATATATATATCATAATTATATATAATATATAAGTAATATATATAAGGTATAATTATATAACCAATACGGATTATATTCTAGCAATATTAACTATATAATAAATAATAAGGCACATTCATCCTATAAAGGGAAAGTTACATAAAGTGGCGTAATATCGAAGATCGCACAGAACTCTGCTCATGCATCCTGCAGTGTGACGTGTTTAGCTAAAACTCAATAGAAAGATCAAGAGGGTTTCCACAAGTTGCTTCTTATTTTTGATCAGTCCACATTTTATTTACCACCGTGGTGAAAACGAACTTTTTATTGCTTAACTCTCAAGGGGCTACAAGATAACAGACTTGCCAGAGAGATTAAGAATATGCTGGTCGTCCACCCGCTGAGACGCCGAGAGACTCCCTGACTTCTTTCTATCTTTAGCGATTTAATCTGGTATTCCTTTCGTATAAAAAAAAAAAAAAAAACTTATTGGCACCCTTAACGCACTATTGCTTAAATAATGAAAAAAAAATCTATTACATCGTTCGTTCGATGTATATCGTTAACTACCTTTTAAAGAATAGTTTACTATATTATTATATATATAATATATATATAAATTAGTATTACTATATAATATATATATATAATACATATACTATATATTATACTATATATATTATAAATACTATATATACTTAAGTATATACTATATTATATAATATTATAGTTTTATAATATATTTATACTATAATGATATATATATTATATATTATATATATATATTATAGTATATATATAATATATATATATACTATATATATATATCAATATATATATAGATATATATAATATATATAATATATATAATTATACTATCGTGTAGGCAAAGTAGGCAGTGCATGCCTACATGAAGAATGAATTATTTATTTATATTTTTTTAAAATTTAAGAACGATATTTAATCCATAAAATTACACTTCTTAACGATTTCATTTTGTACCATTCACCTTCTATTCTCATTTTTCTTGTAAAAGGCAAATATTTTTGTGCTTCTCCGCCGTTTAAAAATGGATTCCTATAATTGAACTTGGTTAAATGTACTTTCCGTGCTTTTCATTTTTAATTAGTAAAATTCATGTGCGCCTGCAAAGCATTCTGAATTCTGGCTTCTTTTCTTGACTCGCTCATTCCTGACGTGTTTGGCAATGAATGTCGTCGCTGAGAGGAATAGAATCCGCAGGTAAGATGATTCGTGTGTTGGTGTGCGGAGGTAGGTGTCTCTCTCTTGCACCTCTTACGTCATCTTCGCTCGTTACTCTCTCGGAGTTATTGACCCGGCCCCTTACCTCCTCTCTCTCTCTCTCTCTCACTCTCATCTCTCAAGTAATAATAACTAAGGGTATATACCATATTTTATGATTGTAATAGATATTGAGTATTATTATATATAGTATGATATATATGACTATATACTATATATATTAGGTATAATACTATACTAGTGAGGTCATACTAGTAGTATCCTAGATAATACGATAGGCTGCTATCCTAGTAGGAAAGAAACTGATCTGCGATGACGTCGCGCGGAAGCTCGTTAGCCTCGTGCCTACTTCCTGAGAGACCAGTCACCGGCCAAACGTGCCTGATCACCATCTATAGTAGATATATAAGGCTTATACGGATAATAGTAGTATCGATCATATTACTGATGCGAGGCGTGTAATAGGTAAATGAGAACTATACGGGTATAGGTATAATAGAATCTCTGATAAGATATGCTATATTAAACGCATAGAGTAAGCCGATCTGTAAACAATGGGATATATAGTAGTAAATAGCTGATACTATTTATATACTATTAGTGTAGCTTATAAATACCTTAACATAAATAAATATAATTTATATCAGTATATATATAATTTGTGTAGACTCTATTAATATTCATTATCATAATATACTATATGTTGTACATAAAGGTTATTTACGATATAATAACACGTTTCATAATTGTAAAATGTCAATTTTGAAAAATGCAATGATAATATATATAGTAGTTATATATATATATATATAGGCTAATATATATACTAGACTCTGGACATTTAATAAAGAGGATTGACTCTTATTTATAAGGGAAACAATTTTCGATAAGAAAAACAACGGACATTTCGAGTTTTCTTTATTTTAAACAAGTCTAGTTATTAGTGTTATTTGGAATATATCTATTTGATTTTTAATATCTTAATAAAGTAAATTTATTTTTAAAAATTACTCAAAAATATTAATAGTTACTTAATTAAATTGCAAATGTTACATATTTTTATTTGTATTAAGAAAAAATATTTATTAACATTTTTATATTATTATTCGATATTTTATTATATTATTAATTATAATTATTATTATTATTATTATTATTATTATTATTATTCTTATTATTTAATTAAGACTTAATCATTGTTTAATAAGTTTTTGTATCTTTATTCTTCTTTTATTTTCAATTTTTTTACTATAACCTGTTGAGTATTATATGTCTGCACAAAACTTACCACGGACCCGCGAGCAAAGCGAGCGGGGCACCCGATTTAGCTGGGGAAGTGGGGGATGATATAGGGGAGAGTCGAAGGCCCAACCCAGGAATCAAAAAACTAAAATATAATAAAATAATTAAATATCAATTTATTCCTAATCATGGCGTCCTCTAACAACCTTGAGGTCCCTCATCCAATTTTAAAACTGAGATTAATGACAATATGCGCTAAGCTTAGCTCCATTTTTTATAGGGACTGTAGGGTGTGAAGAACATAAAAAATATATATAAAGGATTCACCTCTCCCCCTCGCATTTCTTAATATAGTTAGTAATTTGACAATCCAGGTTTTACTAATGTTTTTACCCTAAAAATATAGAAATTTAATTTTAAATTTTTCATTAACTTCGTTCCTGGAGTCAACCTCTTCAAATGCCTATATTATATATATACTATATATATATAAGGTACTATATATATATATTAATAATATATATAATATATATATATATATACTATATATATAATATATATCACTAATATATATATTATTACGAATAATATATAAATATATTATCATCATATATATATATTATTACTATATATATATATATATACTATATATATATATATATATATAAATATATAATATATATAGTATATAATAGATATCATATAATATATATATATATATAAACAATATATATACCAACAATAGTATAGATATATATATATATATATCAATATATATATATATATATATATAAAAATTTTTTAAATTTATAATTTAAATATATATATGTATATATATATATAGTATAAATATATATATATATATATAATATATATATATATATATATATATATATATATATATATATATATATATATATATAATAATATATTATAGTATATATTATATATATATATATAAATATATATATAATATTATATATTAATACTATATATATAATATATATATATACTATATATATATATATATACTATCTATATATATATAAGTATATATATAGTATTTAATAATTACATGACATATATTATATATATATATAGTATATATATATTATATATACTATATATACTATACTATAATATCTATATATATATAATATATATATATACTATATAACTATAATATCTATATATTATTATATATATATATTATATTATAATATATATATATATAGTATATATTCAGTATATAATATATATATATATATAATATATAATATATAATATATATATATATATAATATATAGTAAATATATATAATAGTAATATATAATATTTACTATATTATATATATAATATAATATATTATAGATTTTTTAATTTCTTCCTCCCCAAGACTGGGGGTAAGGTGCATGACATACACCGGATAAAGAATAATAGTAGAGGAATATGACAGGTGGAGGGGAGAGTGTTTCAAAATTAAATGAGGCTATCTGTTTCAGCTCTTAGGTCTATTATTTAAGGTGCTATTAATGTAAAAAAGAGTGCCATTTGTGAATAGAGAAAAAGACAAGGATCTCGTTTGTCAGGCTACCAAAGGAGTGAGAGAAACAGAGTCAGTTAAACACCAGGTCAATTGTTCTAAAGATTCAGATACATGAGACCGGTGAAAGTTATTATCGAAAGCTCATTTTAAATATTTTCTTAATTACTAATTACTGTAACACCGTACAATATATAATGTCAAGCATATTAACTATCAGTGATCAGGAGAAAGTGACTTTACTATTATTCAACATAATATCTTGTATTTTAATCATTGACATTGTTACCACATTATTAAATATTCATTTTGTTATTGGCCTTTTTTGTTATTTGAGAGTTTACTTATACTATTATATATTAGTATATAATATATATAATATATATATATATATATAATATATATATATATGCGTATATATACTATAATATATTATATGACATAAGTATAATATCAGGCGGCGACTCGCAGAAACTTTTTTTGAACTACTCGAGTGCTCTCGTCCTCTCCTCTCTCTCTCTCTGTGTCTCTCTCTCCTCTCTATATATATATACTATATTAGTTATATGTATAATATAATACATACTATACTATAGACTACGTAGTATTATAATATATATAATAATACTATAGTATATAATAGTTATTATATATAAGTATATACGGTATATATTGATAATTTAAATACTTGAGCTATTCTATCTAAAACGGTTTTTTTAGTTGATTCCATGATTAACTAGAATTCTCATGTTATTCTTTTCTTCATTATTCTTACTATGTTTTATAATTTTCTTTATTATTTCTTGTTTTTCTTAAATATTCTTTTTTAATAAAATTATTCTTATAATTTTAAGTATTAAACATATTTTTTAATAAATAAAGTATATATAAACAATTTTCAATACTCTCAATTCACCGGACAACCATCTCACGCTCTTTCGATTGGGACACGAATTGCCGCCATTTTTTAGATGGGTTTTAAAAGCCCGTTACTTTAATAGCGGTTATTCTTACCTTCTTTGTTGGTTCAATTTTACATAATCTTTTTTATATCTATTATATAATAATTTTTTCATTTATTTGAAAACTTTTCGCAAAAAAATGAGAGAATTTTATCCTAAATTATGAAATTTGCAAATTCGACCGCAGTAGCACGAGTGTAAGGAATCGCCTCTGATATGTTATATATATATATACTATATACTATAGTATATATAAATATTATATATATATATATATAACATATATAATATATAATATATATTATATATATATATTATATAATATTATATATATATATATATAGTTAGCTATATATAGTATAAGGAATATACAGGCCCAGAAATTCGTCGGCGCACTATGAAATATATATATATATATATATATATATATAATCGATCTCCAAGAGAAGAGATGACAAAAATGTCGATCCTAATTTCGATCAAGTTGGCCATCCCTGTAGGAGAATGCAACTGCCCCCAGCCCTCCCATTGAAAACGACGATAGTGTTCCCCCTAATATGAAACAAACGAATGCACGCACGCACGCACACATACTCATTGATTCATGTTTTTTTTCATGAACGTTACGGTAATTATTAATATTTATTTTTTATTTTAAGTGCCAAGTTCTGTATTTTAATTTTTTTTTTTTTTAAGTGGGAATTTTAATATTTATAAATTATTTTATTTTCTTCTAAGCTGTGACTAAGTATTTTTATATCCAGTTTTCATTTCAACCTAAAACTTAAATATTTATATACATTTTTCTTAAGCTATAACTTTTATAATTCTTATACTCTGTTTCCTTTGCAAGCCGGAACATTTATATTTTAATGTTTCCTTTTAAGCTATGACCAGTATTTTTTATATTCCGCTTTATTTTTCAAACTAAAACATTTATATTTTCAATTTATTTAATTTTAATATGATCTGTGACTTTAATAATTTTAAATTACGTTTTCGTTTTTAACATCAGACTTTAATAATATTTTTAATTTATTTTCATTAAACCCGTAACATTTAAATTTTTTACTTCATTTTCTTTTCAGAATCGTACATTTATATCCCTTTTTCTTTTAAGCTTTAACTTTAATAAAATTTTTATATTACATTTTTTTTTTATTCTTTGACTTTATTATTCCGATTTTTCCGTAAACTGGAAATTTAATGTTTTTTATTAAAATTTTTAAAAGTAAACTTAACACTTAAAATAGAAAACGAAATACTGATAATTATCGTCATAAAATAATGTCACATTCATCAAAAAATATGAATCCATGAGAGCATGTGTTTGTGCGAGTGCGTGCGTGCGTCGGTTTCCTGTGGGTGGATCGGCGTGGTGGCTCGTGCCGTTTTTTAAGTAGGGCGGTGTTGGGAGACAGCTGCACCCCACAACAGCTTTGAAAATATATAGTATGATAATGAATGAATAATTATGAGGAATTGAAGTATGCTACATAAGAACCGAGATAATAATTAGTGGCGACTATGGTAACATCACGAACATTTACTACAATGTAGTACCAGCTGCAAGCTAATTTGAGCTGAATGTCGACTACTAACGCATACTAGTGCTGATCGATTATAATAAGAGCGTGAGCAAAAAGAAAGAATATATATCTATATATATATATATATATATACCTATAAGTATATATATATACGACTGACTATCTATATATACGATTATAACATATAGGATATATATATATATATATATAGGTATATATATATAAATAATATAGGTATAGTATATTATATATATTTATATAGTATATATATATATTATATTTCTTTTTCAGTCACAGAAAAAAAAGAAAACTATAGGGGGTTTCACGTCCCCCGTAAGGGCGGTGTAGGGAATTCGCTTACGCTTATCTACGGCGAGATAATACCTCACGAAGAGAGGGAAGAAATTTGGGAGGGATTGAAGCCTCAAGACTCCCCCAAGTTAATTTGTATAGACTATACTCATGAAGTAATGTTTTAATATATATATATATCATATATATATATAGTATATATATATATATATATACTACTATATATATATATTATATATATATAATATATATATATATATATTATATATGATATACTATATAGTATTATATAGTATATTATATATTATATATATACTATATATATATATATATAATATATATATATGGTCAGCCTCTAGAGGAGCCACAATCCATAATCTCAAAAACTACAAACAGCTACCAGGAAAAAGAATACATTGCTGGAATGCCTGGTCCAATTTTTGGTGGCGGAAAAAATGTAAAAAAAAAAAAATAAAAAAATAAAATTAAAAAAAAAAATTATATATCAAAAACTACAATAGCTACGCGAAAAGGAAGTACATTTTTTGGAATGACTTTATTTTGTAATGAAATAAGAAAATGTAGAAAAAAAAAAAAATAATAATTATTGTTAATGAATTATAGTAATAGGATTAGAGGGCCTATTTAGAGACCTTTTATTGGTTACGTCGTTAAAATATAAATAGACTTTCTTTAAATTTTGCTTTTTTTTTTTTAACTTAAAGAATACCCAAGGGAATATACCGCGCCGATGGCAGGAGTCGGGGTCTCTCGGCTTCCGGGGAACTACGGGTAGGACTGAATTCCCGGCCCCTCCGGGGAGGGTCTCCGGGCCCCCCGCTCTTTGGTATTTGGGTGTCGCGGGGTTCTCCGCCCCTCCCCACTACGGGGTATGGAAAACGTCCCCCCTGTGTTCCCCGCGGCTCGAGCCCCCTAAATTGCCTTGTAATAACCTTTACAAATAATATATGATATATATATATACTATTGTTACCGCATATTGAACGCATCCCAGTACTCAATAAATAAAATAAGCACTACAATTTTTATATGTTTAATATTTTTTTATTTTTTATTATTTTTTTTTTTTATCTCACATTTCGGAATCATATTAAATGTCTGTTAATATATAATATACTTATTATACTTTTATATATATAGATATATATATAATATATAATATAAAATTTTAACAAAGTTAGTATTTCCAAAATATGTATTATTTCAGATTATATCCTGAGTACGCTTATACTGTAAGTATTTTACGAGAGATAAATTATTAAATAATTTATTTATTATTTTTATTTATATTAATATTATTATTTTATTTATTTTTATATTATTTTATATTTATATTATTATTTATTTTTTATTTTATTTTTCGAGTTTGTGGGTGTTAAATCGTTAAAAAAAATTTTCTGATTCACAAGTGAGTAGCGTGGGACGTGCGATCTATATATTTATCTCACGATACCCAGAGTTTGAGTACCTGCTGATTCGATTAAGAGAATATGTGTGTATCTATATATTGCATGGCTCTTTCTAGATGGGACTCCGGCCTATATATATTTTCTATATATAATATATATATTATATAGATGTGTGGTTTTTTGGTTATTTTCGTTCTTTTGTGATTTATTTTTGTTTATTTTTTTCTTTTAAATGGGAATTTGCTGGTGAGGAGGTTCAGAAAACGGTGGGATTTTCATTTAAAAAGGTCATCATACTCACTCAGGGATCCATAGGGAAATTCGGACGAAAGCGGGAAAAAAAACGACTTGATAGAATACGATGGACGAATTATCCTTCTATAATGATGCTATTAAAGTTTGAAATCACACGGTCTATAAAGCTTTTTTTTTTTTCTCCTCTCTATTTAAAAAATCAATTATTTTTAAAATCTATATCAATTTTATCTATTCCAAAACGAAACTATTTAATTATACGCTCTGCTCTACTCTCCTCTCCTAGTTACATCTATCTCTATTATAATAGTTTATTCTCATACTCTCTCATCTCCTTACTCTCTACTCTTAATATCATTTACATACACTCACATCAACACAACACAGTATACTGGCCGCATGTTACTTTTATAATAAAATACTTTTGATTCAATGATAATAAGCTATTTGTTTGTAAATTGCGAACAAACTTCTCTTTTTTTGTTTTCAATTGATTTCATTGAAAAAGAGGCTCACACACATAGACAGGAGCTCACTATAATAAAATGGAATCTATACAAACACAAACACTTATTCTCTATCAGCGCGTGAGAGGGATTGCTAGTTCCCGACTATATTGAGTGAAGACTGAGTACAAATGTAAATGACTAGCGTACGAGGTGATTTCATGCATTTTTTATCGACAAGTTCTAGCACAGGTCAACATTATAACATGATTTGAGTTCACACATTTTAGAATAGTGTTCATATAATTCACCTCTTGTCCTTTATATTCTTTCATATTCTAATTATAAGATATGAGAGAAAATATTACGGATACTCGACTTGATTTCTCTCTGATCTCTCAGGAAATGTGGTCGAAAGTGTGAGAGACGGACATATCAAATATTTTGTGTTTGGATGCGACCGGATTGGGGAAGAACTCTCAGCAGAGAGTGTTTGGTCTTAATACGCCCCTAATAGTGTGGCCTAATACATTACTTGTGACTAATTTCTTTCAGAATTTTGAGATATTTATAATATTTTAGTAATCTGATCATATATACGCGGAACCGCAACAAAATTATAGAGCCAAAGCCACGCTGAAAACGTATATCGTTGTGATTTAGAGTCTCACTGGGAGTGTATTCTCAAGAGGATCGTAAGGTTACCACGTTAAAAGAACTCTGTAATGAATACTTTATATTCACAGGTAATAATGATCGCGAGATTGCATTGTATATACTCACTTATGAAACGAACATGCTAGCTCATCTAGCCTGTAAGTGGACTAGTTGAGTACGGGAGTGTATTATTGCCAATATATTATATATATATAATATTAATATATATAATGATATTAATATTTATATTAATATATAATAGATTATATATATATAGATATATATATATAATAATATATTAATATAGATATATATATATATATATTAATTAAATTTATATATATATAATATATATATATATGAAATATATATATAGTATATAATATATATATATTTCACTAGGTATATGAGTCGGGAGGAATATAATCAGGGACCAACTTCCAAGGCGCGGATTGAGTAAACAAGATACAATTATTGTTAAAGCGCCATCTTTTTATCACTGAAATATGCTACATACGCACAATAATTTTTTCCTTGAGATACTTTACATATACGCAATTTATAATACCTATTGAGAGTAATTTTCAACATAGGTTTTTGGTAAACGTGTGGTGTGGTATGTAGTACGGATTTCATTGACTCTTTCATATTTGAGAATCCCCTCACAAGAGCCACTATTATCGATTTTAGCAATGAAATTACATATAATAGTAACTATTATGGAGGATGTAATATGTATATTCTGCATGATGGGAAGCTCCACAACTACAATATTTCATGAGCACGGTCGCGTTCAGGCTACAGGCATTTGGACCAGAACGGTTTCGAAGAGCGTTTTATGACCTGGCTGAATGGCGGTGGCACACACATTGACAATTCTAAATTTATTGCATCTCTCATAAAGTATGTGAACTCTGTTACAGTCTCTGGACTCTCTCCAACTTCTTTTAGCTCTTTATATAGAGATTTCGGATCGGTTGATATACCTGGACATACTTAGTAACAGTCTAAAAGTCTGGAATCCCTCCTTGACACTTCACGAGTACGAGACGGTACTTAATATCCAACTAATGCTGGGCAGGCGTTATTAATAATGGATAGACAAATAAAACATTTACTAGAGAGAGTCACAACGATCCTCGAGTTCACTATTATCGTAGACGAGCCGGTAAAAATAGTTAAAGAGTCAAATGTTGGACTGATATATTTTATTCGAGAAATTTTTAAAATAACACTATTATAAATAACCGAAATTGAAATAATAGAAAAGAATAGAAAGAATAAGAATGAATGAAAGAAGAAGTAAAGAAGAAGAAATAATAATAGAAGTTGAGAAGTAAATGAAGAAAGTAAAGGATGAATAAGAGTATTGGTCCCGTAGAAGTAATTAGCCTTATTCTTCAATTGTAACCCTTTCTTCTTTTCGTTTTTTAACCTATAGAAATTTATTTGTTTAATTGTCTAAATACCATTTTATTAAAATGAAAATCAAGTTGTCATTCGTGATGGGAACATATGTTGGTTTTCATATTACGGTTATTAATCCTGTATATACTAATTCCGAGTTCCTGGATGAGTTTATGGTATCCCTCCATCC
>JABUQX010112415.1:32500-37336 GCA_015478945.1 Trachelipus rathkii
TACTATATTATAATAGTAGTAGTAGTATATATTAATACTATTATATATATATATAATAGTATTATATATAATATAATATATATAATATAATATATGGAGTATATTAATATATATTAATATATATATATATTAATTTATTATAATAGGTATATATATATTAAATAATATATACTATATATATAATAATTTTAAGATTATGCATACATTGACTTAAGATTTCTTATTTAGTGTAACACCAATATATATAGCTTAACGTCCATTATACTAATTGCATGCTTAAAAACTATTTAGTTAAATGTAAACTGAGTTATATCCCACTCTGAAACCTACTTCTAATTCATGAATGCATTTATATATAAGTTTATAATATATTATTATATTATTATTATTTATATTTCAACACTTTGCTGTGAGCTTGGGTGTTAAGTAATTATTTGCTTGCATGATCGGCAAATAATGTAATAAATTCACTAGGTTATAATTTTATGTGGGGTCATAAAGACTGATATGAGCTGTATAATATTGATTATAACTTAATTATTACAACGTGGGAGAGCAAATCGGTTAGTTAATTTAAATTTTTCTGATTATTTATTTTTTGTTTGCGCTGAGAAAAGTCCGAATTAAATTACTTATTATATTGTAGTTTTTTGACTTGGAGTTTAATTTTTACTGAGCTTGTAACAGTTTTAAGAGCACTTTAAATTATTTAGAAGTAATTGACGTATCTTAGATCAATAGGAAAGACACTATTTCCTTATATACTTTATTGAGATGAGAAAAATAATATTGACATACGCAAGGGAGTCATGAGTGAATATTATGGTCAGAGACTTCAAATTCCTTAAGTGTAACACGAAAGAATATTATTTAATGGAATATAAATATAGTCTCAGACTCTAATTAATTTACGTGTTTGGGGTATTCTCTCTCTCTCTCGAACATTCATCAAAATCGTGAAAGTCTACAAGTAAAATAAAAAAATGCGACCTAAAGGTTTTTGCTTCCATTTAAGTCTTTGGTCTAAATCATTTCTCAATCATCTCGTTCATAGGCAGAAATCGTCGATTCATGCAACAAGTTCTCCTCAATTTTCTTTTTCCTACTCTTCATCTCTTTCAAATGAAAAAGTAATTCTGTCGAGAATGTTTATTTAACTGAAAGTATGCGAAATCTTTCCTCAATTTTCTTAATCTCATAGTTCATATATCTAATATATCTCTTATATGATATCTCTCTTCATCTGCCTCTGTCTCCTCTCTACCCTCAGGCCGAGATTCTGTTCGCCCTGGTCGTCTAGTCTAGCCCTCAGTCTGTCTCTCTCGATCTCTCCTTCTATCTCCTCATCTCTCTCTCTTCCATTCTCCCTCTCAATCTCTACTCTCCTCTCTCTCAGTCTATTCGCTCGTCATCTTCTGCTCCTCTCTCAGGATCTCTCTCACGCTAGAGGTTTCAGTCATCACCAAAGCATTAGTAGGAATTTGGTCTTGACGTGAAAAGGTGTGAACCATAGTACCATTATTTGAAGCAGTAGGAAAAAAGTACACTAGCAACGTACAACCAATATTTTCACGCAACATCTCTTGTTTCTTGTCAAAAACACTCGCTTTTTCGGGGAAAATAATTCTATTGGGAGGTATTAAGCCGGGATACCAGCGCGGAAATTCGTCAGAGGTCTGCTTAGATCTAGTGTAGTGAGGGGGTGCCCGCGTGCGACACATCCCCCTTCCTGATATGAGCGAAAGGGTTTCTGAACTTCTGTGTGGCACTTGGATCTTTTTAATCCGAGTCCCTATTAGTGATGTACACTGTGCTGTGTGCCTATCTCATCTGTCCCACAACATTCTGTGGAGCCTGAGGCGCTCTTTAGGAGAGGCAGTCCAAGTCGCGCAGCGGATCGCGAGCACGCGGCGCGTGCGCGTGTTGCCACACACACATATTATTATTATTGATATCATTGATTACGGAAAGGAATCGGATTCCTCGACAGGAAGTTGATTCTGAGTCGAAGAAGGATTTCCTGTAGCAGAACTTTCTTGATTACCACTGAGACTACGGCTCCCGGCTTCCGGCTCCCGGCTCCCGGCTCTCCGGCTCCGGCTCCGGCTCCGGCTCCGCTCTGGCCGGCTGCCGGTTTCCACCTCCGAAACGCAAGTAGGCCTTTTCGACCTTCCACTTACCGACTCACTTCTAGCCTCAGGCCCGTCTGTAAGTTTATTATCTATTATGTTATTATTATGTAATTATTATTTATTATTATTATATATTATTTTATATTAGATGAAATTCACTGATTTTTGTTTATTCATTTTATTATTATTTATTATTATTATGAAATGATTTTTAGGGTCTCAGGCCCCGGCTCAGCCTCTGGTTGGCACGAGTAGTATAGTCTACAGTAGGTTAGAAGTTATCGTATCGGGGGTTTTAAAAATTTGGAGAGGGGTTAGACTGGTGCGGACGTCAAACTCAGTGTATACGAAGTAACAGTCCCCTGGGTCCCCCCGAAGGGGGACCCCCACCCCCACTTAAAAATAGAAGTGTTTGGGTAAAGCTGAAATTTGGGTGAGAGATTACCGAGAGTGTAAATTTCTAGAAAGAAAGTTGGTATGGAATCTAGAGGAGTGGCATCGGCCACCGGTGCTAGGAGCGTGCTGCCGGTGCTGAGTTAATAACAATTCGTATATACACAATGTTGGTGTCTTTACTTAAAGTGTTTATTGGGTCTGTAGATTTTTAAAATAATTTAGACTTTCTGAACCATCAGAAAAAAATACATAAATAATAAATAATCGAATAAACTTATTCTTATTCTTTTGTGTAATTATAACTTTGGTACCGCTTTTACAGACCCTGAGCAGTAAATCAGTAAACTCAGTAAAATCAAAGACCACTCAGTCCAACCACCCTCCTTTCCAGTCGTAGGATCCTATTCGAGTCGTGATCTATTGTCAATTCCCTAGTCAAGAACGATCTTTTGCTAAAAATTGTAAACGCCTTGTGATCACAACGAGAGTAAAATACATAAATCAGTGCCAAATCAACACCATTACTACGCACCCTCGCTTGTCCAGCACCGTGATCCATTGAATCTTATTGATTCTAGTTGATTTAAGACATCATTGTTACACTAAAATTCTCAATGTTTTAGTACCCTAAATCAGTAATATTTAAAATGTTGAAACTAAGGACTAACACAACGTAAGAGCGAATAAACTGGTAACAGTAACAAAGTTTTAGACTTATTCCTAGTGCAGTAAATAACATAGAGTACAAAACGTCTCCTACATACAGTTTGTCAAGCATAATCTCTAACATATCAATGTTAATTTTACAGTTAAACACATGGGTAAAATATCCACGAAAAGGTTTCACCACTATCAATAACGAAAGTACTATAATAACCTCAAGATGATAAATCCAACACCTTGTGGACGAAACACCAACTGTAAAGCTAAACACGAAATAGAAGCAGGTTTGAGCGCATATTCACGAAGACAAATAAACCCTATCATTTAACAACTTAACCCTGAATCTATTGATTCAATTCGTATTTTTGAGTATCGTTTTTGTTTTAACATAACATGAAAACAAATTTCTTTATACACTGAATCAACGAATAAAATCGTTAACGTAACCAGTTTTACCATCCTAATAAGCTGCAACATATGCAATCACATGACTAAGAAAAATTAATGTACAACAACAAACACCTAACACAACTTACGAACGAATAAAACTGGTAACATTACAAACTTCCGCAACCTAACAACAGTAAGAGGTAACTAAGCATAGCGGTACAAAACCTAAACCTAGTCAGCCAGCTGTTGGTCAAGCAATATCTACTTACTGATGATCTAATGTTATGTTTTTACTTCTTAGGAGATATATTCCAAGGTAAGATTCACCAAAGTTTTAGCAAAGTAACCATAATAACCTAAAAAGATAAAATACAAACAAGAGTAAAGTTTTGTATTTCCTTCAGTAAGCTCGAAACTACGATATAACATCTTATCCACCATCAACAATCATGCACCCACAATAAACAGTGCCTTAGTCATTAACAACTTAACCACCTGATTCGTATTGGATTCAACTCGTAATTTGAGTATCAGTTTCAGTTACATAACAATGAAAACAAATTTCTTTTACACTTCTTCAGGAGATCATATTCTAAGGTAAATTTAGATTTTCACATTTAATAAAGATTAAACATAGCCATCACCATGAAACTAAGAAGTATAATTACCAACAACAAAACCTGAGCACAACCGTTACGAAACTAATACACTGGTTAAACATTAACAAAGTTCCACAAACTTTAACAACAGTAAATAGATTCATACGCATGGTCAATGAATATACGCTTAATCGGTGTAATAAAGTTTCCACATCAATAAAGCTAACATAGCGTAGCATGAACTAAAAATAATGTACACGACAAACCTAACACAAACTTACACACGAATAAACTGTTATCATTAACAAAGTTTCACACTTAACAATAAAGTACCCAACACTACGTAAGCAACACGTAAGTTCTATTCATACTTTTTCAACATTTCTCTTAACATACATTAACGTTAATTCTTAACATTGACACAGTAACGGGAGTTTTACAAAAAATGTATCATAATCTTGTCCGATTATCATATACAGACCAGACGAATATATGCTAGCTTAACAAAGTTTTTTACATTTTGTGGTAATTATTGTAACAAAAATTTATCAATATATGTCAAAAATTTAATAATAATATTTTACTTATTTGCAACTAACAAAGTTTTCCTCATCAAAACATAACATAAAAATAAGTTCTTTGAATAACTACAAATC
>JABUQX010112416.1:0-20000 GCA_015478945.1 Trachelipus rathkii
AAGAGAGAGATTATATATAGAGAGAGATATTGGCGGCGGCCACATCATAGCGAAAAATTAGAATACTTATCGCGCATAACTAATTTATTTATATTATATTATAAATTATATTTTATTTTAATTTTAATTTAAATTTTAATTTTACTTATTATTTCAGTCTATTTAAATATTATAATTTTTTTATATATTTTTATTTATTATTTTTTATTTTTTTTTTATTATTTATTTTTATTTTTTTATTTTTGGGGGGGGGGGGGTTCCAGTTTCCAGTTTCCCAGGAAGTCACTTTCCAGTATTACCAGGTGATATATCTCATGAAACTCATCCAAAAACATTATTTATTACCATACCTTGAATTTTTTCACTCTCTATATAACTTCTCATTATATATATATAATATATATTAATTAATTATATATATATATATTATATTTTTATTGTAATATGACTCCCCTAATTCGCATTATATATATATATATAAGATGTTAATAATAACATTTTTATTGGGAAAAGGGTATAAAGAATTTTAACTATGGGCCTTCTCTGGGATTGTAACAAACCGCATGTTGCGAGAGTGAGGACAATATACCCGGTATATGCTTTATACGACTGAGATGATATATTCTCCTAACACCCAATAATATGTATGGCCTATTCAGAAACAGTTATTTATAACCAACTTCAGAGCGCTTACCTTATCTAATAGGCTTACTATCAGCAGGGTAAGAGAAATTAAACTCAGTCGAAAAAGCACCTGAGGGTATTGGTCCTCTAACTCTATAGTGACAACATGCGGTGTTTTACTAATCCAGGAAGTTCAGTAAATTCTTTACTACTTTATTACCCTATAAAATGTATTCTTTCTTTATATATATATAATATATATTTATATATAATATATATAATTATATAAATTAATATATATTATATATATTATAATTTATATATATATAATATAATATTAATAAAGATAAAAAAATAAAAATAATAAAAAATAAAAATATATTTTATAAAAAAAAAAAAAATAATAAAATTTATATTAAATATATATGGATATTTTATTATATAATTATATTTAATATATATTATTATAATTAATATATATATATTAATATATATTAAATTATATTAATATTTAATATATATATAAATATATAATATATAATATATATATATATATATATTATATATATTAATATATATATATATATTAAATATATATTAATATTAATATTTAATATATTAAATATATTAATATAGGCCCTGTTATGTTTAAAGACTCTCCGATCATGTTATTGAGATATATCTAAATTTCTTTATAGTTTTTATTATTAATACTTATTATTGACTAGTATATATATATAGATCTAACAATGAATTTTACAGTATGAGGTTGATTAAAGACATTAGATATCAAAAGTTCGACATTTATTTAATAATAATTATTTAAAATAATCAAGCGTGTACAATACAATAAAATTTAAAAAATATAGAAAATCTTACTTCTTTAAGAGTGAAATTGAATCCTAATTTACATTATTTATTGCGTATAAAGCCTTAATTAAAAAAATGTAAAAAGCAAAAAAAAAATTTTTTTTTTATAAATGAAATATCTCGAAAAGTAACGAACACTTACAGAAAAACAATTAACATATCTGGAATCAGCGTGTAAGCTTATTACAAAAATGTAAAAAAGAAATATAATAAAAAAAAATTTAAAAAAAAAAAAATTAGGGGGGCTCGAACCGAACGGGGGACAGAGGGGGGACGTTTTCCATACCCCGTATGTGAGGGGCGGAGGAAACCCGCGTACACCAAATAACCAAAAAGAGCGGGGGTTCCGGAGCCCTTCACCCGGAGGGAGGGGAAAATTTAGTTCCTAATATATTCACCTACTTGTCGGTTCTACCACCGTGAAGTGACTACGAAGAGATCACTCAGACTCCTTGACCATCTATTTATGCTGGTTTAACTCACTTGGGTATTATATCCTTTAGTTAAATAAAAAAATAATAAACTAATATATAAAACATGTACGAGAGTTAGTAAAACGTAATACTGGACCTAGTATTATTTTTGAATACATGTTTTTATCACACCACTCTATTATATATTTGAGAACTGTAGTGATCATATTAACTAGAAATATAATAAATAAAATATAAAAAAACAAAAAAAAAAATCAAAACTTAGAACGAGTAGTCTTATTTAAACAACATGATACTATATAATTATATAATAATACATATATATATTAATATAATATATATATATAATATATATATATAATAATATAATATAAATATATATTATATATATATATTATATATATTAATATATAATATAATATTATATATTATATTAATATATTAATATATCAATATATATATATATTAATATATATATATATATAGTATATATATATATTTATATATATATATATATTATATATATATTATAATTATAATAAATATATATATAATATATTAAATATATATATATATATATATATATATATATATATATTATATTAATATATATTATACTATAATATACTATTATATATATATATATATATATATATATATTAAATATATTTTATATTGTCATAGTTCATTAAACTCAGAACATATGAAGAATTTCTTCGCATGGTTATTAAGGTGGACGACTCAGAGCTAGCAAATCACCGAGATCCTTTTTTATCTCTATTTGGTTTGATACACTTAGGGAGCAGTGTGTATAATTCTCATTAGATTATAACCAATGCGTTTAGTGCAAAAGATATGAGCTAGAAGCAAGATCTATCCTTTCGCATTAGCATGCTGAGAAATAGGAGTTTTATGGCAGTTATAAAATGTTTAGAAGAATAGTTAGCGATCTACTGAGTTTTTCATAATATATATTACGAAAGGGACAGAAAACCCTACCTGAGGTTAGTTTCGTTCAACTCGAGGATCTTGTTCGCAGCGTGCAAGACTCTATATTTCCGTGGTGCAGTCCAAGGCCATTTGAGATTTTTCTTTATAGGTATGTGTATTTCGTCTATTATGGTATTTGAAGTCGTATTCGTGTTAGAATTCTTTAATTAAATTAATGCTACACACTGTACGAATAAAAAGTGATTTTGCTCCGAATACTAATCGTGAGTGAGTTACTGAGGCACGCATAAAACTCCTGTCGTGGGAGTTGTTATAGGAATTTAGATTATCGAATATATCGAGAAATACCCGTAAAACGTCACCAAGAGGATCGTGTATTCAAAATAGATCCTTAAAATTAAAAAGAGAGAAACTGTTTAGTTTTAATGATATTAACATTTTTTAGCAAAAACCTTGATATAGTTTTAAATAAAATATATCGACAGAGTTAGTCTATTTCTTAGTTCATACCTTAAATTAAATAAAATAACATATGCCCAAATACTGAACTGGACTTGCTCTATCTGGCCCTTTTACGACTAGAGTATTCACTATAAGCATGACCCTGTTCAATAGATGAAAGAGCTTATAATTTTACTCACAAAAATTTAAACAAGTAAATAAATTTTTTAGTGATATGGGTGTGATTTTATTTCCGTAATTTTTCTTTGATTATAGTTTACTCACATTGACTTGCATTCTTGATGTAATGTTAATTTATATAACCCTCTAGACCGTCCTGTTTAATTAAATATGCTATAGATAATTTTATGATATACATAATGAGAACTCAATAAATTTTCTACTATTTAAATTTAATCTAGTAGGGGGCGGAAGAAAATTGTGATGTACTATAGCATAATTTGAATGTCTATCGTGGATATTTTTTGGAGTATTAGGGTCTATTGTGACCTAACTGAGCCTGAATTTTATATTATTTATTTATCAATAATATTCCTAATTCGAGTAAAGATAACGCCAATACCGATATATGCTGTTAGACGCGCCTACAGCCTCTTACTAAAAAAATTCTGTTTTTATTTAATCCCAGATACCTCACAACCAATGATTCGATGGAAACTGAAATCCTATCTTCATTCACAACTAAATTCAAGGGGATTGGTCGTGTGAAAAAAAACACTAAAAAAAATATACCAACTATGAGAACCGTAAACAATGTCTTTTTTTTTTCTTTACTAAACTATATCAAATAGCTAATACATAATATCTTAATAAACACATAAAATATAAAACACAGGTGACAACATGTGAAAATATAGGTACATTAAGCAAATCAAATTAAAATATTATATATTAAAACCACTTTTTCTCTCGGTTTTAACATAATTAGTAAGCAATCACAATCATATATATGATATATATATATATATAAATATTATATATAATATATATATAATAATATTATAATATATAATAATATATTATATTATTATTATATATATTATAATATATTTATATATTAATATAATAATATATAATATATATATATATAAAAATTATATTAACTTAATTATATTATGATTATATATATATATATATAATATATATATATATATAATCTAATATATATAAGTCTAATTAAAATTATATATATATATTAATTAATATTATATATATATATATTTATAATTATAATAATAATATATATTATATATATATATATATATATAATATATATATATTTAACTATATAATATATATATTATAATATATTAATTATATATATTATATATATATATATATTATATATATATATATATTATATATATAAATATATAATATATATATATATATTAATATATAATAATATTAATATATTTTATAATATCTTAATATATATATATATATATATATAATAATATAAATATATATAATATATAATATTCAACTCACTGAATTTTTACACATATTCTTAAATGTTTGAAATTTTAATATCGGCCTACAACACTCATGGAAAAAGAATTATAGACATGTTTTAATATCTAAACTTAAAATCTGAATATAGAATCCAATAACGGCGTGGTATTTATATAAATCATAACAATGCTCAATTTTTACTAAAAACACAAAAAAATGCAGTAATAAATTAATATTATTTATACCCTGTATAAAGTGAAAACAGCTTTACAAATTATCTGGACTTCTCAGATGATACATTCCCAAGACTATGAAAAGATAACAAGAACATCAAGAGGCAAACTTATCCATTTATGCCCGACAGCAAATATCGTGTTAAAGTATAAGCAATTCTATTGACTCAATGGAGAGACACGTTCAAGACTTCCTGATTTGTATATTGCAAGAAAGTGAAAAAGACTGATGGCTTTATATTTGAAATGCAATTACAGTAAAGTTCTAAATCAAACAATCTGTGATATTAGAAACAAAATATATATATAAAAGATAGATGATTAACACAAGTTAGCATAAAATTAATAATATAGTTAATAATTATAAATATTTTTATAGTAATTTAAAATCACTTACTATTTATTAAGATATATAAACTAAAATAAACAAATGGTATGATAATTTAAATTAGGATTTAAAAAAAAAAAAATATTGTACTGTGTGCTAAACATAGAGTCAAAAATTGTGCCTGGCGAAGAATATACTACTGACTATACATATAGTTAAAAAATATGTATTTAGATGACGGAATCTTTTTATACATACACGGAAAAACGACAATTGCCCCGCTCATCGGTTAATAATACACCTTATAAAGGGAAATAGAGGTTTCGTTTAAAAAAATTTGATGTATTAAGATGCCGGCTCAATCAGGTCGCCTCTCGTACACTCGATATCAATGTAAACTTATATTTTGTTATTTTTACTTCATTTCACATTTTTTTTACAGTCATAATTTTATTTATAATTAACAATTTTAAATTAATACTAATAAAATATATCAATAACTTATGAGAAACTACTTATACATATTACACTTATATATAGATGAAACTAATAGTATAATAGTATATTATATAGAATTTATACTATTTATTTCTACTAAGTAATATGAGATGTAGATATTATAGACCCTCATACTTGCACTTAGTAATTTAGTTGCATGATCCTTTTTAACTATTAGGTCGTGTTAGGGGGTTCTACTAAGAGGCCATGTTGGGCTGCTACCTAACTTTCATCTGCTATATTACACTTGAAGAAGTTCCAGCGTACTGAAGATTATATTATAGTACTACTTTTCACATTTCAATTAGCTTGAATATTACTCAATTAATTTTTCTTCTTTAACTGTAAAAATTCTTTAGTCTACTATAAGCAGAGTTTATTAAGAAAAAGATGTTCCCTATGGTTTCTTTCTTTAATATATGACTTTCTCTTAAAAAAATATTATTGTACAAATAATAGTTAATGGCTTTATTATGAATAGGAATTGGTCCATTATTTAGCTAGTGAATTTACCAACCTCAATATACTTTTCTTACTTATTGTGTGAGGAGTAATCCTATTTATATATAATATATATATATATATATATATATATCTCTTGATTCAACTGTATAAGTCATTATTATGTATCCTGGATATTCTTCATACTATGACTTACCATTGTAAATCAATAGAACCTGAGATATCTTTTATGATACAGTTGAATGGAGTTTGGAAGAAATCCTTAACTAGCTTTGTGTAGTATTTTTCTATATATTTCCATTTCTTTTTAATTATTAATGGTGCTCTTCTCGATCGTATATGCTCACTATCTATGAGAATGTATAAGTATATATATATAGCTTTTGTTATAATTTGATATTGATAAATAGTCTCAGTAATTTTTTTTTGAGTTTGAAAGAGCAATATTGATCTCGTGCAATCTTTTAAGATCTGCAACCATGTGTTTTTATTTTATTAACTTAATATTTAGTGTCTATTTTTTCTATAATGAGCATCTTTATCTCTATTTGCACAAAGTCATACCTTATTCAATGTATTAACATATTCACATACTACTTATATTTATCCATATTAGTAACTATTATATTTGGATAGCAGATTCTCTTAGCTCATATGTCTATTTATCATTTAGTTCTTTCTTCTTTATATATATTTTATATAATTATTATTTATGATTATTATTATGGAGTCCATGAAAAGTAATATATATAATATATATACCGTAATTATATCATTTATATTTCACAAGTTACTACTACTACTACTATATAATATATATAAATATATTATAGTATATATATATAATATATATACGGTATAATATTAATTATTCACTTTTATTTATATTTATTTAGTATATTTTTATATTTTATATGAGAAATATATAGAAAACCATTCCACCACTATATCTTGTACTTAAAGAAATATTAAGTTAGAGTTCTAACTAATTATATATATTTATTATTATACTTCATTCTTGTATAAGGGCTCAAAAGTTCATTTTATAAATTCCTTATATATATAGCACTACTTTATACCTCACCTTATCAACAAGAATTGTCATAAATTTTGTATATGAGAGAGTATTACTCTTTTTTATATAACTGTATTTGTATTTTTATAAAATATAGTGTTATTTTTGAGTACCACTTTGTTTTTACTTATATTACAATCTCTTAATTATCTATACTTACTACTAGTTACTGAATACAATCTTTATACGATCTATATTTAATAAAAATTTAATTTTTAATTCTTATACTACTAAAATATCCACATAGTATATTCTTATTATAGTCTATTCAATAGACCCCACAATTATTTTATCGCCTTGTTGTTCCACTACTGCTCTCACTAGATGCATATTCAACTATCTCGCTGAAAAGGGTGTCCATTTTAATAACTTTATTTTCTTCAACAATAGAATAGACAGTTTCTTTAGTAGTAGGATTTTCCCATTCAGCGAGATTATTATACATCTATCAAAACCATACGAAAAATCATATCTATTTTCTCATACAGAATAAATTCTGCGAAGAACATATTTTTAATAAATCTCTGCTTACCATCTTCTATTATTCAAACATGACGTAAAAAACAAAATAAAATAACAAATCTTATTTTATAGAAATAATTAAAAATTTGCTTAAACCAAATGTTTGAGAGAGAGAATTACAGTTTTGTGGAAATAGATTTTTATCGATGAGATGTCCTGTCTTACTTCCGTATTTAAGAATTAGTACCCTAGATGATGGCAACAGGGCATATATAGCTAGCCAAAAGGTTGTTCTTAATGTTTTTTTTTAAATATTCTAATATTGAAATTACCGGTACAACCGGGTATAACCGTAATAGATTACGAAGTGGACGTATTATAGTTCTGTAATGAAGTGGTATACATCGCCTTACAATTTCGTATCCGGAGAATAGAAACGGGGTGTGGATCTTCTACACAGCCCCCACTTGTTCCCTCCAGTTCCGGCTTCGACATATCGCTCACTAACACACTATAGGTTAGTATAAATAATTGTTCTGAAAGAAGTAAAACGAGCTTGTTCACTCCAAAAGACTGTAATATATCTAGAATAAGTTCAATATGGTTTTAGTCATCTTTTGGTGCTCTTTCAATGACACTCAAAAATTACGCTCTGCAGGTTTCAATGGTGCTCCTATGCAAAGAGCGATGTAACAATGCCAGGTAGTGAGAGATTGACAAGATGTGCTAAGGAATATGTGTTACTCAAGTAAGACTGTTAATTAGTTAAAAAATAATTTTCTCTTTTTTATTTCAAGAGTATTTGACATCTTTGGTAAGCTTTTAAAGCAATTGAACAATATTGTTATTTACCATTATACTCGACTTAGTAGTCGTTTTATGTATATTGTTTTCTAAGTTACTATGCCTGAACTCTTCGGGATGCTGGCCTCAACTTATAATAATTTATTTAATATTATTTAATTATTATAATTACTTTATTATTTGCTTTTACATAATTGGTTCCATTATCTGAGATCGGATTATAATTTACATTATACCTATTATATATATATTATATATCTGTGCGGTTTTAAATAAAGTATATGTTTAAGTGAAGCATTGATTAATAAATTATATATATAAGAATCAGTAAAATAATAATGAATATATTATCACTTTATTTCTCAATATTTATATAGTATTTATATTTTTATGCATACATATAAACATTAAGTAAATAATATTATTTATAATACGTTTTATTTACATGTTTATATTTTAAATGCGTATAAAATACATTGGAGGCTACCGGAATTGCAGAGTGGTTATGACTATTAATTTATTATTCTGAGAGGCAATAAATTCTTATTCAGGCACCGAATAGGAAAGAATATTTCTTTGTTTTCTCAATATCCAATTGTTCGTTTATATTAGTACTTATATACCATGAAGCTACTCACGCTTATTCTATAAATAATTAAAATGTGACTTATTACTTTATAAATAAGAAAATTTTCTTAATATTATTATATATTTGTTTCTCTCTCTCTCAAATAAATATATATATAATGTATATAAATATATATTTCATACAATTATGAATATTTATATATAAAACTGTGAGTATATATATATGTTTGTTTTCTTACATAATAGTGACCAATGAATGATTTCTATCTCTCTTAGGTCATCAAATAGTGACCAAGTATCTAATTTAAATGATAACTGTGACATATATAGATAGTATATACTTATATTGAGGAATAAAAATATTGGATATATGTTATTATAAAACACTCTACATATGTATAGTTAATTCCGAGTTTTATTAATTCCTTCTGAGATTCCTTGGGTATTGGCTCTAATTGTCTTTAATCAAATCTGTTATGTGCTTTTAATATTGGTATATTATTTACGAGGATATATTAAATTCTAATAGAAGTAAAAATATGAGATCAAAATTAAAGATATAAATTGACTGAGTTGGTTGTTATTGGGGGATAAACACAAAGCCATTTTGCTAGTGTCTTATATTTATTTCATCCTTTTCTTTTTTGAAAATTATAATTCTGAATGATAGAAAACAAAAACACACAATAATAAATAAATATGTGCCACTAGAAAATATTCATAAAAAGATTATAATGTTTGTCTTAATAATGTATGCTTAAATTATGTGATATGTGTGGAGGATTTAAACAATGAGAATCCTCATAATCTATAAGAAATTTTTCTTGAGAGTTTTCTCTCTAGAGGCCCTACTTTCTTAAAAGACAAGAAAAAACAAAGTAAATGTAAAACTAAACACTCTTCTCCTATATATCTCAGAAAGACTTAAACATGTCTTTTTCATTTCTGTGTAATAAAAATTATCAGTTAAAAGATGCTTGGAATATATGAAAAATGTTGATGTCAGAACAATAACATACTTTACGATCTGTTGTATTGTGCACTTATACACGTAGTCCTTATATGTAACTAGTTTTATATGCTACGAGCGAGAGGAACATGTATGAGTCTATGTGGCTACATAATTTATTTGAGTTTTTTAATTAAAATTAAAGTATGTTTGAATGGATGGCAAAATTGATTCTTAAATTAGAAGTTTCTTATATTATCTACCCTAGGTTTTGAAACACATCTAACTACGTAGATATCCCAATAATTCTAGACTTTTTTCTTGCGCACAGATTGATTTATTAACAAGATAATCTGTTGTGATCTTATAGAAAATAGTATGTATGTATGAAAATTTACACTTATGGTAAGAGTGAGTACGCATTTAATGTATGCTCTATGTATGTTACTCGTATCGCAGTATTTCTTGTAGAGTGTGGTTCATATAAACTATCCTTGATATGTATGTACATGTATTGTTT
This sequence comes from Trachelipus rathkii, assembly GCA_015478945.1. NCBI lineage: Eukaryota > Metazoa > Arthropoda > Malacostraca > Isopoda > Trachelipodidae > Trachelipus > Trachelipus rathkii. The sequence goes on from JABUQX010112416.1 coordinate 10,716, forward strand.
AATGTCTGTTAATGTATGACAGACTGCCAGTAAATAGTGCTGATGAGACAAACCATTACTAATGAGATTATCAATTAAAAAAAGAACTCTCCTTGATTATCCTGTGCGAAAAAGTATAATTTGTTGAGAACTAAATAAGTAACCGGTAGTCATTTCAATCTACAAATGCCCCCAACAAACTGTATTACAATCTATGAAAAACAGAGCACTATAGCAACACATGGAAAACATATATATATATATTACTAGTACCTATTATATATATTACTCTCACAAAGAACTAATTATATTATATATAATTTTTGGTTTGTGATCTTATTATTGATGATAACACTTATCATTTAATATGTAATATCTAATAATCTCTATTAAATATTCTCTTTGACTATAGTACGAAACTATATATTATACACTATATACCTTATACAGTTTTTTATAATATACGTATATGTAAAAATACAATAGAGTAGCTATCATAAAACTATCACCAAAAAATATAATCTATATATATATAAATACTATACTATCACATAAAATATATTCTTTATGTACCTTATGTTTTCATGGGTCATTGCATCTAATACTTTCTATTCCATAACCCAATAGTTTTTTATATAGATAGGAATGGTATGGAGTGGTTTACTGGAGTAGACAGGGTAAAAAATCACATATATATAAGTTTGGATTAATGAACTTTTACAGCACAATTAGGGCCTACGCTAATGGTTGTTTAGGTAATAATTCAATGTTTGAAATATTTTCTGAACAACTATATATGAATGGTTAATTTTTAGGTTTAACCTAAATCGCTGGAGTTTTTTAGGAAAGGGTAGGTAACAACCTAATAGGAGCGAGTTGATATTGTGAGAACGGATTTTACTGGTTCCCTAGCCTCCGTAGCTTTTATGCGGGGCAAACCTGTGTAATCACATAATCTGTAGTTAGCTACTACTCTACGGTATTTCGTGCATAATAACTCTAACTATTAGAGAAAAACCAGCGTTGGAGTAGTAGTAACAAAATACAATTACATAATGCCTCAAGTTCTACAAACTTTCTACGTTATTATATACACTTCAATTAAATTTAAAACTGAGAAATAAAATTATGTTAATAATAAATAGTCTTATAATTTAATTATTTGGTACCAGCCTTATGTTGTGAGAGGTATCCTCAAAATGAAATAATCACTATTCAACTTATGAAGGAAAGGTTTATCTTTTTTTATGACATTTTTTCGTTAAGTGAAATTAAATTATATTTGAAATTGCCACCATTTGAACAAAGGAAAAGTTTGTCCTTTTTCTTTGCCATTCTATACAATTTTAAAACTTTCCCTTTTTAATTTTTTTTCTTTTAACATTTTATAAATATACGCAATATTTTGATTTCCTCATCCCAATCTATCTTTTTCTGTGCATCCCATAAGTGTTTTGAGACGGATTAATTTTGTTGCTCATTAGAAAATATTTTTTGCTTTGTAGTTCTGGCCCCACTAAAAAATAATATAAATATATATAATATTGGAGTTAAATTATATAAATATATATTATATACCTATTATATTAGCTCATATATATGAAAAATATATAACTATAAATATATATAATAGATCTTTTGGGGTTATATATTTATCTTATTATTAGCTTATATATATTTATTATATCTATATATCATTAATACTTATCTTATAAGCTTTCATACATATAAAGTCTATTTATTTATCTTCCACTTGAACTCATATTACCTAAAATTATTACAATATTAACGCTAGATGTGTGAAATTTTTTTTTTTTATTACTGTAAATTTAAAGGGGACACGTTTTAATTTTCAAACTAGAAATTTGAGCTATAAACTTATCTCCTATCTCTTTAAAATCTTAACTCAAGTCCTGATTGTCCTTATATTTTCTATAAACCTATCCTTAATTACCCTTAGCAATTCCATGCAGTTTGAATCCACATTGAATTTATTTTTAAATTTTCTTTTAACTACTTTCATTTAAACTGTTAAATATCTTCTTTTTCTGATTTTACAATTTGACAGCGCATGCGCAGAAACAAAATTAAATGAATAGTAGCTTTGGATATAATCATTTTAAACTTTTCTAATCTTCTTGTACCTTTGTAAGTCTGTTTAAAACCAATAATTTTGATACTGAGGGGGAACTTACACTGCCAGAAATGTGTACCTTGGCTGTATATTCCCTTGGTTCTTTCTCTAAATTTCTATTTGGGAACCATAAGAAGCCCAAATAGTCTTTATCTTCTTTAAGCTCTTGTATTTGATAAAACATCTGTTTAATATCTTCTATAAAAGCATATTTCTCTTGACTATACATTAAAAGCATGATTATAAGTTAGAAATGAAATCAGGACCATTCAATAGACTATTATTTAAAGAAATTTCATTGTATGGCAAAGCAGCATTAAATACTACTACAATCAAATGGCTCTGGTCCCACCTTAGGGCTGAGGTTCAGACTAAAGAAGAATAATAAGACTGCCCAACTTTTTCAAATTCTTCTTTGACGTGACTTTGCGCACTCAATCTCTTTTTTATAATAGGTATTAAAAACGGCAGGCCCTCAGAGTAGTTTTATTCTCTCCGCATGTCCTTCACCATCGTTGGTCCACACAAAACAAAAGGTTGTCTTCCGCTCTTACTAGGAATTTTTTCAGAGTAATTGGAAACCAAGCTGGGCGCACACATATAATTCTTTTGTATTGCGACTGCCGCCTTGGTGCGCCTATGCCGCCGGACCTAGTGTGCCTAGCGCCGTGGTGCGCTATATTTTTGTCACAATCAATGCAACCTAGTCGCCTATGCAGCATATGCGCCTTTTCCGCCTGTGACGTTTTCCTGGCCGGTGCCATTCGCTTAAAGCATGCCTTTTATAAAGAAGAAAAACACCCATTTATTAATTTTTTTGTAATTAATTATTAAACTAAATATCTGCAAGGTCGTCTCCTCCCTCCATGTCTTGTGGTCCATATGTTTTCCCTCAAAAGGTCCAGCACGAACGCTGGGACGAAGTGCAAATTGTTCTAAAAGCATAGTTGCCAAATTTTATTTTGTAGTTAGGAACTACATGAACTAGTTGAAATATATTGTTAAAGGTATTATTTATCCATATTTGTAGCTCTTTCCCCTTACTCAAGTAGTATTTTCACCTGTTCTTCTTTCTTACTTTCCTTTACATTTCATGTACAATTCAGAAGGAGGGTGAAGAGGAATATCTGTGTAAACAGAACCCCAGGCTCCACCTGTGGTTCTGAGGCAGATATCCCTATCCGCACTCGAGGTCATATATATATATGCTGAAGTTACGATAGGGAGTCTTGTGAGACATATACATGCATGTCATAGAGTGTATACAACTCTGTGCGAAGCTTACTTGCGAGTCTCCTGTATACACCTATAAAAACAGTTGGTGTACCAAATTCAAAGCTTGTGTTGTTAACTGCGTTGAACATGGATGTTTGGTCCTTCTCCCCCTTAGGGAGAAGATGCCAAACATAGAGCGCTGATTGATGGAAAGCCTCCAACAAGGGCCAGAAGCTAAACAAGCTCGAGGAGTGTTAGATAGGACTTCATACAAAGAGGTCAACTTAGAATAGGTCAGTGCCCAATAGAATTTTAGTTATAATTACAAGTATTTAAAGTAATTTATAACGATATTATTGTGCCAATTGCCATTCTATTTATTTACCAAGTTGAAAGCATACATGTCAATATAATTCCACTGATTAATAAAGCCACTACACAGAAATCTCTCTTATTCAAACAACCGGTTAATTTATGAGTTTTCATTAATTATAGGATGGTTAAAGCGAGTTTAGCCTACATTCTCTGGTGCCCCCTAAAGTGACTAGTGAAAGCCCCCTAATTTGGAGTCAGATACTGTGCAAAATTTCCAATTAATAAAAAAAAATCATTTCTGTGTACTTAAGTGCGATAATCAGTGCGATATTTGACTATAAATAAAATTGTGTGAGTCAAATAATACCAACGTGAAGAATTAAGCATCATATAACCTTATAAATAATAATAAAAGTCGTTGTTATAATATTCAGGTAGCATAACCAGAAAAAAAAAATCAAGGTTTCCGCTTCCGCGAAAAAATTTGAGATTTCAAAAGAAGTCCATTTAGGGGTCCCTAATATTCATATTTCGGACTTTGTGGCTTGAGTCAATTTGACTCAACAAAAATAGTCAGTAACTCAGACTTGTACAAAATGGTCTCGACTAAGAAACTGACTCTCAGAACTCAAGCTAAAAATTCCTCGAAAGGGAATAAGGGGAAGGGCAAGTCACCCTCTCCCAAACGAACTCAACTCTCAAGAGAGGGAGAAGGGCCATCTGGTTCTTCATCTGAGAATGAGCTTGAGATGACGCCACAATCTTCGCGCCAAGGAAGAAGGGCAAGGCGTCCTGATTATAAGTCACCAATAAAGACTTATAGTCATTTAACATCAAGTCAATTACCAACCTTTGACGCTTATGATGTTATAAATTGGCTCAGTGCAACGACAGCGATCTTCAAATTGAATTACATTGAAGATACCCACGAACGTGTCCGTCTGTTATCTCCAATTTTGCCTACAAATCTGGTCTCAAAAATCAAATTCCCACTGCAGAGCAATGCATATAGATTGCTATTAGAGGATAATGAACAGACCTACCTTCCAGCATTAAGGAACAGAATTCGTGACGTCTTCAAACATTTCATGCGCCCAGATGAGCTTCCATGCGAATATCTTCATCGTGTGAAAGGGGTCTTAGGCAACAAGAGCTTTGAAGTTCTAGTCGAGCATAACCCTAAATTTGCTGTAGATTTATTCCTCGAACAAATGCCCGCAAACGTACAGATGAGCGTGTATTCTTTGGCTGAAGAAAATGACTTACACCGAATGGTAAAAGTCGCAGATGATTTGTACAAAAATTTCGTTCAGAAAGACAGAAGATATCAACAACAAAATTACGACCAAACTTGGAGTTCTGTAAATGCTGTACGAACCAACACAGACCGACAAGAAACAGACTCCGCTCATCCGAAAAACACAGCGCAAAACCCAATGCGCTCATGACGCTACCCAGCTCAGTGTCAACCAGCTCTCGCGCCAGATGGCTCAACTTTCGAAAACCGTGTCTGAGCTGGCGAGCTCTGTTCAGCAGCTGCTTCAAGGTCAACTCCATGCAGCTGATGGACGAAATTTAAGACGGGACAAAAGTCAAACTAGACATTCAAGGTCAGACAACAATAATGGTTACACCAATACTTTTAATAACGCCGTCCAAAACCTTTGTTACTATCATTAGCGCTATTTATACAAAGCGTACCGCTGTGAAGGTACTGAATGCCCTTTGTATCCATTACTTCATAAGAATGGCGAAATGAACGCCACACACACCACTTCTCAAACTTCGGGAAACTAATACCTTGGCTGTCTGAGTCTCAATCTAGCAGCAGCCATGACAATCCCGCTCACCATAGAAAAGTGAAGTTTCATAATACTGTACAAGTGATCAACGATACTCATACCAATAGCGAAGAGTGTATTAAAATAAACTTAGAAAATTTTAGTGCTGGTGAAACTACTAATAAACATATTATTAATATTACTACTCACAACATTATTAATAACAGCAATCAAAATACTACTACTACTACTCAATAATAATAATATAATAATAAATAATAATAATAATAATAAATAATAATAATAATAATAATAATAATAATAATAATAATAATAATAATAATAATAATAATAATAATAATAATAATAATAATAATAATAATAATAATAATAATAATAATAATAATAATAGTAAAAATCTTAATAATAAAAGCAATATTAATAACAAAAATGATCAAAATGAACAGAACATTGAAATCACTACCAGTACGAATAATTTTGAAAATCTAAATACTATATTATTAACCAAAATGAACTTGAAAATAATGAAAAAGTAAATAAAAATTATGTACAAGAACCTATATTAAATCATAAAATTGTAAAAGGGTCGCATGCGCCTTCACCAAACAAACTTAAAAATTCACCATTAAAAAGTAGTGGTAGTCCGCAGAGTAAAATTATTCCAATAAATAAAAATATTATACTAAATGATACCAATGTCTCAAAATGTTATGGTAAGCTAAAGAGTAAAAATTTTATTACAACTATTAACCACTCGCATGTGGGCTTTGTATTTTTAAAATCCAATTTGTCTGATGATGTGGATGTTGTGAACTGTGTGGGTGAAAGTGAGAGAAATGTTGCCGATATCATGTTAGATTCAAATGTTTTGAATGCTGTTAACGATCGCTGTTTCGGCAGTATGAATGTTACAGCCGATGTTGAATCAGACGAGAAAATTAGCAACATTGTAGACTCCACCTTATACACGGTATATGACATCCTAAATAAGATAAATTATCTTGTAGATTGTGGTAGCATGAAAAACATTCTATCCGGAAGGGCTCTTGCAAAAGCAAGCCCCCTTTAGGATACATGTTAACTGCATATAACTCAAAAATTGCAATATATGATGGTAAAAATATTGAATTTGATCTGGGTCTAGGGTGTAAATATATTGATACTTTCTATATTGCTAATATTGATACTAACATTTTAGGTATATCATTTTTAAAGAATTTTAAAATGGGCATTGACTTTAGTCGTGATTTATTAATAGACCCTATTACAAACAATACTGTAAAATTGTGTAGAAATGAAAATCTTAATATTAAGACTGTGCCTGATTATTCTCTCTCCAATCTGTCCCTTCTTCCTCCTCCTACCTCTGTGCATGTCCCTCGTAGTCCTCCCTTTTTTAATGATATCTTATTGAAATATATAAATTTATTTTTAAACCCCTATTTGCCCGAAAACCACCACATAAAATTGAAACAAATGCAAACATGGACAAAATTTTTGAAAAATATAAAAATAAAAATAACAGAACGAGCACAGCATTGATAGATAAAGACGGTCTTGTAACTACTGACGAAGAGACCGCTTTCATACCTGAAAAAGTATTAATAAAATTGGCTAACTCCTATCCTTATCAAATAACCATTAAAGGATCCCCAATCTCCCACAGGGCCTGTCGCATCCCTCACAAATTGTATGCACAAACTCGGGCAGAATTTGATAATCTCTTAGCTACAGGTGTGTTAAGAAGAACCAACTCTCCATGGTCGTTCCCAATGAGCGTGCTCGAAAAGAGTCAAAATCGAGTGAGAATCATATCCGACTTTAGAGAACTAAATAAAAAAGCAGAGATCGAAACTTATGGTCTCCCCCACATAAAGGACGCCATGTTTACTTTGAAAGGAAGTAAACTATATAGTCGTTTAGACCTTACGCAGGCATTTTACGGAATTCCACTCCACCCAGACACAGAGAAGTACTTCACCAAAACCTCAAACCTCGGAACCTATAGCTATCAATGCCTGCCCATGGATTTTGTCTCCTCCCCATTTCTTTCAAGCCTTTATCTATATTCTAATGCAGGGTATCAAAAATACCTGTACCTACATCAATGATATTTTAATCCACTCACAGACTGAAGAAGAGCACAAAATCATCCTTGAACAGGTATTAAAAAGATTACAGTATTTAAATATCAGTATCAATCCTGCCAAATGTCAAATAGCTGAGAAAGAAATCGATTATCTGGGCTATACCATCAATGAAAATGGCATCAAACCTAATTATGAAAAGATTAGTGAAATACTAGATACCCCAAAGCCTAAAACTATCAAAGAATTAAGAAGCTATCTTGGAAAAATAGGTTTCTATCGCTCTTCAATAGTGTGTTTTTCAGATGTGACAGCGACTTTGAACCTCTTCCTGAAGGGAAAGCCATATGGAAATCGCTGTATCAATTGGAACCCAGCGGCAGATAAAGCTTTTGAAGATAGTAAAAAGTCTATTAAAAACACATCCGCACTAGCCTATCCCAGCCCATCTAGCCCTTTCAAAATCATCATACATACCACTGACGTAGCCTCGGGAGGAGTGATCCTATCATCTGCTGACGAAGGAGAGCGCCCAATCGCCTTCTACAGTACCATATTGTCACCTATTGAACGGAAATATGATCAAGCTAATCGGCTATTAGTATGTTTAACAAAGATTTTCAGGAAGTACGGATATTTGTTCGCTGGAAGGTCTTTAAAAATTGTACACAATCCCGAGAACTTCTAAAGAAGTACAAACGAGTCAATGATCGCAAGAATTACAACATTCGAGAAATAAGAAGCTTGAACTTACTGAGCGCTTATAAAGTCTCATGGGAATTAATTACTAAAAAGACTAATCCTTTGCCTGAATGCCTCTTAACAAATAAAATTATTAATGATAATGAAGATCATGATCAAAATGATGATATAATAATGAATAGTGAAGAAGGGGAGGAGCTTATCGAAGATGCTGTCAAAAGCCGTGCAGCAATTGGCTCAATCACGGGCGAACTAACCAATCAGAGCACAACCAAAAATACTATGAGCACGAGTAAAACGTATAGCCCTTTAAAGAATTACTATTATGAAGTCATCTCCCCAGGCTTGAAAGAAAGATACGTTAAAGCAATAAAAGAAAACGCCACGCGCGACAAAGTTGTAAATTCCATCGAGACCGAAAAGGGTAGCCCTTTAAATAACCACCAGACAAATATCCCACATTCCATTCGTGAGAAAAAGTCGAAAGCTGAAAAAAAGGGAATGACCATAGGAAAAAGGGTTGCCATAGAAACAGACAATTTGAGAACTTGTAGAGATAAAATAGATGAAGATAAATTAGATAAAAATAAATTAGAGAAAAACAAAATAGATGAAAATGAAATAGATAAAATAAATGATAATTTAATAGGAAGAGCTCGAATAAATTTAATCCAAAACTGCAATGATGCCCATATGGAGCTCATAAAACGTTTCCGGAAAGAGAAAAATTACACAGAGATTAGTGAAGATCAACTAAAAGATGAATATATTCAGTCTTTACTTACAGATAAAGAGAAAAGTTTAAGAGAAGGGAGATCTCTTTATATGTCGATATCTCTTTAAATTATGCTCGAGTCATCCTTCCCAACGTCAGAGTTGCCGACCTTATCCGTATGACTCACCTTCAAGGTCATTTGGGTATTTCACGATGCCTTACAGCACTGAATGCAAATTTCGTATTTAAAAATATGCATCAAAAAAGTCAAAGAAGTTGTTCGCTCGTGCCCACAATGTCAGATACCAAAGGTCGATCGTGGAATAAATCCAATTT
>JABUQX010112416.1:25000-30000 GCA_015478945.1 Trachelipus rathkii
TTAGTAAGATTGGGTAGACGTTATATGGGTTTGCTGACCAACATTCTCCTCAGGGTCTCAAACGCTTTCTCCTGAGCTATTCCCCACACCACCTTGGTCGGTTGTTTATTCTTGGTTAAGTCAGTTAACGGCGCAGCTATTGTTGAGTAGTTAGGTATAAAATTCCTGTAGAATCCTGTCAATCCCAGGAATGATCTAACCTCGTTCTTGGTATGCGGTCTCTCTGCGTCCCTGATTTTCTTCACGTTATCGTCCTGCAGACCGACTACCCCTTCTGTCAGCTTGTGGCCTAGAAATTCCAAATCTCTGACGGCAATTTCGCATTTTGACGGCCTGAGCGTCGCGTCCACATCTGCCACTCTACTCAACAATTCTTTTATCTCAGTTATATGATCGTCCCATGTTTCAGTATGCACTAACATACCGTCCTGGTAACTATCCGTACTTTTCAATACCCTGAGTATCTTGCTTACAGCCCTAACCAGAGTTGCGCCCGCATTCACCAACCCAACTGGCATTCTTAAAAATTCGTAGTGCCCATCTCTCGTTACGAAGGCTGTCTTAGGAATATCTTGGTTCCTTACTGGTTTTTGCCAATAGCTTTTACTTAAATCGATTTTTAAGTAGTATTTGTCTTTCGCAAATCTGGCAAATATCTCTTCAGTTATGGCCATTGGTTCGGGGTCGAATATCGTGACATGATTTAATTTCCGGTAGTCGGCGCATACTCAATTTGATCCATCTTTCTTTTTCACCATCACTCTCGGGGACGCATAAGGTGAATCAGACTCCCTGATCACTCCCATTTTTAACATCTCACTAACCTCCTTTTTTAGTGTTTCTCTCAGTGCATAAGGTGTGGTATGCGCCTTACTTTTTATTGGGACTTCGGACGTTAAATTGATCTCGTGTTACACCAAATCTACATTGCCAGGTAGATCTGTAAATACATGTTTAAACTCATTTAATATCTCTTTAATCTCCGTCCTCTTGTCTTCATATATCTCAGGCCCTATCTTAATATCCTCGACGCTCTCATTAGGTATGCAGTTTCTTAAGACGATTGCGTCCTCTCCCAAATCTATTTCTTCTTTTTCACACTCTTCAAAATCTACAACACCTACGCACGAGATATGTATAACGTCTGGTGTTTCTTCATTCCTTTTATTATATATCTTTAACATGTTTGCGTGATAAGTCTTAGCCTTCTCGTTAACTTTCACTCTGTAATCGTTTTCTCCAATAGTTCCGACAACTTCGTATGGACCCTTCCACTGCATCAATAATTTATTACTTTCGGTGGGCAACAATATCAGAACAGCATCCCCTATTTTAAATTTTCTCTAATTGGCGCTTTTATCGTAATAATGTTTGTATCTGTTTTGGGCCTTTTCTAATTCTGTTGATGCTATTTTCAGGGTCTCCTCCAATTTCTCTCTCAGATTAAACACAAATTGGTAACTGTTTGTCATCTCATCTTGCTGCCGCTCATTAATCCATATTTTTTTTATAATCTGCATGGGCCCTCTCACAGTCGTGCCATATAAAAGTTCGAAAGGCGCGAGCCCAGTACTCTCCTATGGCACTTCACGATAGGCAAATAATAAAGGGTTGATGCATTTATTCCACCTCTTAGGTTGTTCGCTGTATAATCTTTTCAACATTCTCTTCATCGTACCATTGAATTTTTCTACGAGACCGTTACATATGGGATGGTACGGACTTGTGCAAAATTGTTTCACATTCAGTAGCCTAGAGACCTCCTTCATGTATTTTGATACGAACTGTGTCCCCAGGTCAGTTAGTATTTCATCGGGTACCCCAAGTCTGCTATACATATAAACCAGAGCTTCTGCAACAGTCTCTGAGTCAATGTTCTTTAACGGTACAGCTTCAGGGTACCTCGGGGCATAATCTACAAGGGTTAGTATATATTTATGCCCATCTTGAGAGGAAGGTGCAATTGGTCCTACGAGATCTACCGCAATCGTTTTGAACGGTGTTCCAATGTGTGGGACCTTTGTCAAGGACATTTTTACTATCTTCCATTTTGGTACCGTCTTCTGACATATATCGCAGGAGTGGCAAAATCTGGATATGTCTTCGTTCATACCTGGCCAGAAGAACTCTGAGAGTACTTTGTTAGTCGTTTTCTTAATCCCGAGGTGTCCACCCATGATACTATCATGCGCCATAATCATAACCTCTTTTCGTAACCTCTTTGGTACCACTATTTGTTCACTTGTACCCTCTTTCTCTTGTTTGCAGCGATACAAAATCCCCTTCTTTACGTCATAGAAAGACTGCCTTTCTTCTTTACTCTCTATCTCACACAGTGCCCTGCACCTGTTTAACGTTTCATCTTCTCTCTGAAATTCGATGAATTTTTCGAAAGTGACTTCGTCCTTATATGGCCGTTTGGTGCTCTCTGGTGTGGCTGACCCTTTCTCCTGTAAATTATTCGCACTACTCGCGCGTGGCATTACCACCTCCTGATCGACAGAATGCTCCAATGTATCATCAAGCACCGGGGTTTCTTCCTCCTGTGAGTCAGTCATTTCACCCGCGCACGACATTACCACTTGATCACCCATTGTATTCACATGCACCATAGTCTCTTCCTTCTGTGGGTCATACGTTTCCTTTGCGTGAGGCATTACCACATATTTGACAGGGTCTTCCGAGCCCCTTGCACCAGGGATATTCCCTATTATTAAGTCGTAAATGGTATCGTCAAGAGCTACAGCTTCAACACGCCAAGTGTAATAGGGTGTAGCAACATTAATCTCAACAACAGGTGCGTCCCTAATCGTATTGTCTATTAACAATATTTGCTTGCTCTTTCCGGTCTTTGGTCCACCGATGTATACTTCTTTTTAACTATGACGCAGTCACAACCGGTGTCCCTCAACACGTTCTCAGACATTCCATTGATCTTTCCACTTACAGCAGGCATCATTGCTTTCTGAATGTTGGGCCTTACACTATTGCTCTTTATGCATGCGACCCTGATGACAGGTACAGTTTCGCCGCATGCTAAAGCAGTCCTGTTGTTACTATCAACGTGTTTCATAATGTCAACATCTTTATCAGTTCTGACATCTTTGTGTGTCGGCGTAATATCAGAAGCCTCATCTTTGTTCCGCTGCTTAATTTCACTCGTTATAGCGGCAGCCGCCCATTTTCGGTCCCTCTTTCCAATTATTGCTATGACGATTATTATAATCTGCACTGGTCAACAATCCTGCAGGGTTAAAATTTTTACATCGATGGCCTTAGCGGTTTCGCCGCATTTAAAACATGTAGTCTGGATATTTCTGCCTTTCAAAATAATTGTGATTCTCACTTAGCATCTTTTCTTTTCCTTGAGGGCCTCTATTAATTGTCGACGCTAAAAGCTTTATTATGCGCCAGGATAATTCTCTGCCTCTTGAGCAATACTATCAAGTTTGTTAATCTTTCTTTCATGCAGGAATGTTGCAAGTTCTTTTGGGCACGTATTTAGGAACTGTTCTGCCACTATTAAGTTGATAATATCATTAAAATCTTTATTTATTTCCGCCAGTTCCGTCCATTTCATCACATAATTTTTTAATCTATCGATGAACTGAATGGGCCTTTCGTCTTTGTATGTCTTTGCGTTCCTGAATTTTATCCTATACCCATAGTTGTAACATAGAAGGAGGGCGTTTTTTAGTTTGTCATAATCCTTAGATTCCTCTTTAGGGATGCGGGAAAATGCTACTAAAGCCTTTCCCGTCAATAAGGCGCTAAGATGGGATGCCCAATTTCCTCTGTCCCATCCGTTTATTTCTGCGAATCTTTCAAAACGTTCAAGGTAGCAATCTATCTCATCCCTGTTGTCTGCGAAAGAAGGGAGGTTGGGTACCCTTGCCTTAACATCATTGTTATTTACAACTTGCTGTTGAATATTGCCCGCTTGCAGTTCCATTCTTCTAAGTTCCAACTGGTAGCTTCTCTGGCAGCTTCTCTTTTAGCAGCTTGTCTAGCATCCTCTTTTTCTCTTTCAGCATTTATAAACTCTCTGGCCTTTTTTTCCTTTTAAGCCAAGTTCTAGAGCAACCTTTGCCAGTGACGCGCAATCCATATTTCAAAAGTAAATCTTGACACAGGTCAACGTTTGCTATATTCGCTTTTCTTCAGAAACTATCCTGGACAGGCCCCCAATTTATTGTCACAGGATGGGATTTCCGCCAATAAATAAACGTGACAATCCCCGGAATTCGTTTTATTCAATTCACAAAATAAAATAAATCAAGTTGTCTAGGGTATAATCTCACAACACTGCCTTCCACATAAGTTACGAAAGTTCAATAAATAATCACGAAGTCTTCTGAATTCTAAATCTCTTCCAAGTCACAGGTGGACTTCAGAGGATATCAGTAGTCCTGTACTTCTAATTAGTAAGTTGTTCTTCAACAAATAGTTTCTGAATCCAGGTTGCAGTCAAGCTCAATGTCTTCTAATGGCTTCAAAACATATACGAGCCTTTCTTTGAAATAACTTCCAATGAGTTCTTCTCAGGTTACTGTCAGATGCAATTCCCTTTAAGTCTTCACAAGACACTCTAAATTCTCTCTTCTAAGAATGATATTCCACAAGTGTATTCCAAATGAATAAATATATATCCGACCCGAATTCTTCTTATAACTCTTTTTCGCCGTAGAGTTTTATTGAAAACAGAATCCTCTAAATATAAATCACAGACGATAGAGATGTCTCTCCAACGATGAATTACCAACAAAAGATAGAACCCCAGTGAGAACAAATTAACTTCTATTTATAAACTTTCATTGTATCTAAGATGTCATTTGTGAAGTTACCTTGGACATCTTTATTCCCACGGGATAATTTCATCTTAAAAATGAAATCTTCTTAAAATATTTTCAAATAAAAATTATCCATAAATTCATTACTTTTGTAAAATAAATAATGTTTCCAAATAAATAAATATATCTGACCGCTCTCTTCTGTGGAGC
>JABUQX010112416.1:40000-45000 GCA_015478945.1 Trachelipus rathkii
ACGGTGGAAAGTACGTGGAGTGTTTTTAAATATAAACTAAAAAACAAAAAGGAATGAACATAAAGATGATTGATTCATATATTTGCGGGTATGCGTGGAGTAAAAGAAAAATAAGGAAAAATCTATTGAAATAATGTTAAAGAAATACAGAATTAGAATCATAGATACAATGTATTGAATAAATATAATAAGTTAGAGATAATATAGTATATTTTCTATGTCTATGTATAAACGATTATAAAAATGTATAGATTTATCTTACTATATATAATATATATATATATATATAATATATATATATATATATAATATATAATATATATATATATAATATAAAGGAATGTAATGTTGACATTATAAAACTTCAGCTTCCATTAAATATATTACCATTAATTTAAGTAATTTTTTTTACCAAACATTTTAAAAATTTAAACTAAGTTGTAAAAATTAAAATATAGAAATTGATAGTATAGAAAAATTAAGCTTATTGAGCATGACCAAATTATCCAAATTAGTTCTTTTCGCCAATTTTAATAACAAAACATAATTTCGAATTTAGCAATGATATCATAGTTAGTATCTGCAGTATCTAGTGGAGTAATGACATAGTAAAAACCGTGGTATTGATTTGTCTAATATAAGAAGAATGGGATTTCCGAGACAGTCGGACAGTTTATGAAAGACTTTCTTCTTCGCATAGTTCTAAGGGCGACGGGCTAGCAACCCGGTCTATACTTTTTTGCTTGAAAAAATTCCTGGACCAGCATTGGGAATCTATGCGACGTAGAAACACGATCTCTGAGAGCTCTGGAAAACGAAGCTTCGAAATGCCACTGGAAAGAAGAATGGCTAGTTCCACTGAAGGGTGAACCCTACCTGAGTGTAATATATCTCAGGACTGGCATCAAGAAACCATTGCGCGAGAAAATGTTTTTCTAGAGTGCTCTAGGATCAGGAATTTCGGGGCCAGAAGGAAGAAAATGTTGGTCCAACAGACAGGGCGAAAGCCTTACATGGGAGATGGTAAATAATAATAAATATATAATATAATAAAATAAATAATAATATAATATATATTATTATATATATATATATATATATATATATATAATATTATAATATATAGTATATATTATATATATATAATATATATATATTATATATTATATATATTATATATTATATATATATATATATATATATATATATATATATATTATATATATATATATTATATATATATATATATTATATATATTATAGGTAATAGATTTGAAATTACTAAAGTGAATGAAATCAGAGCGAGGCGAGATGGTGATTGATTGGATTTGGAAGTTGTGTAATAAAAGCGTTTATGGAGGGTAAGTTCCAAGGGATTGGAGGAGGAGGCGTAATAAGTAAACCCTTGTATAATGGGAAGGGAGAAAAGGGAACTGTAGAAGAAATTATAGGGGAATAAGTTTATTGAGTGTTGTAGGAAGGTATAATGCTGGTATTTTGGTCGAAGAGTGCGTCGAGTGACTGAGGACTTGATTGGTGAAGAACAGGTGCGTTTAGGAGTGTAGAGGATGTGTGGACAAATCTTTACATGAAACAAATGATTGAGAAAATGAGGAGAAAGAAGAATAAAATTAATTTAGGTTTATGATTTACAAGCAGCGTATGATAAGAGTAATAGGGAAGCTTTATGGCAGGTATTAGTGATATAGGTTGTTTGGTGGTAAGGCCTTCTGAATGAATCAAAAAGTATGTATGGACGATAGTGAAAGCGTGTTGTAAGAATAAAATGGTGTCAATGGTGATTGGTTTAGAATTAATAGCGGAGTGAAACAGGGTTGTGTTATGTCTCCTTGGTTATTCAATGTGTATATGGATGGGGTTATGAAAGAATTCGAGGTGGGGATTGGCAGGAAATGGTGTTAGAATGAATGGAGAATGGAGAGGAGTGGAGGGTGCCCTACCTATTGTATGCGGATGATTTTGTTCTGTGTGGCGAGTCTGAAGAGAGTTTGAGAGGATTGGTGGGAGAGATTTGGCAGGGTAAGTAAAAGGAGGGTTTGAAAGTAAAACGTAGATAAAGAGTAAAGGTTTTGGTTTTGGAGTGAGGACGTACTCAGTGTGAGTTTATGTTTAGATGATGGAGCCAGCTTGGAGCAAGTGTCTGAGTTTAAATATTTAGGGTATTGTTGGATGAGAAGGGACGGATGATGCAGAGTGTATAGAAAGTTGTGAATGGCAGAAGGGTGGTTATATCGTTGGTGAATGTAAAGGGAGTAAGTCTTGAAGTGCGCTTAAGTCCTTACATGAGGGTATGTGTTACCTGTGTTATTGTATGGTAGTGAGACTATGGTCTTGGAATAAGAAGTATAGATCTAAAGTTCAATTGTTCAGAGGGACAATCTAGGGGCAATGCTAAGGTGTGAAAAGAATTAAATACGGAGGAATGAACGTATAGAGAGTGGTGTGGTGTGAGAAAGGGTAAATGAGAGAATAAATGAAAGTATGTTTTGAGAAATGGTTGGTCATGTGGAAAGGAATTGAATAAAGTCGGTTGTTAATGCGGATTGGTATAGTGGTGAAGTGTGCTGGGAACTTGACCGGTGCTGGGAGAACCGAAGAGAAAGTGGATGAGTCCGGTGAACGAATGTCGAAGGAGAAGAAATGTGAGGTTTTGGCAGAGGCGAGAAGTAAAAGGTGCATGATAGGAGAGAATGGCGGGGTTTTGTATGGGGGCATGGTTGTGCCCACCTGGGCCAAGGGATGAACCCTTACATTGACGATTTACCATAGTGAGGGTCCGTCGCGGTCCTATGATGCTCTAGGGTGGATTTTCTTTCTGTGACGAGCTCTCACTAATTAATGTACAGAGGGGCGGTAAGGCTGGGCTTTCTTTTCGACGTTTGGTCATGTTCTCCTACTGCTTTTCTTTTCCAATGCTTCGCGCACCTTACCCCAATCTTGGGGCAAAGAGGAAGGTGAAGAAAGAAAATGAAAGAAAGAATATATATATATATATATATATATATATAAATATACATATTTAACTTTGAAATACATATATTATCGGAATAGCCGATACTGTGTTCTGAATAAGTAGGGATAGACCGATGTCAAAATTTATATCGATACCAATACAAAATTTTTATCGACATGCCGATTGCGGAGCGGATGCGATCTTAAAGTAGATGAGATGCGGATGCGGATTCGGATGCGGATGTTACCTGCTGAAGTTTGAAACTAAAAATTATAATATATATATAAATTATATATAATATATAATATTAAATATATATATATATAATATATATATATATATATATATATATATATATATAATATATATATATATATATATAATATATATATATATATATATATATAATATATATATATATATTAGTGATGGACATGACATGACATGAAATTATTATATAATAAATATATATATAAACATATATATATATATATATATATATATATATAATATATATTATATATATTATATTATATTATTAAATTATTTTAAAATTAAATATATATATATATATATATATATATATATAATAATATATATATACTATATATATATATTAGTGGATGGACGATTCCAAATTTCCAGCCGATGCCGATTCCGATTCGCGACATACGCAGTCAATAAGTGCGATTAGTTTGTCCGAATTCGAGTGCCGATATCAATGCCATTTCTTTATAATATATTTATATATATATATAACTATATATATATATATATATATATATATATAATATATATATAATATATATAGTATATATATATAAATATATTATATATATATATATATGATTATATATATATATATATATATATATAATAATATTATATATAATATATATTATATATTATTATATTATATATATATATATATATATATATATATAAATATATAGTATATATATATAGTTGTAATATAAATTATATAATATTATATATATAAATAATATAATATATATTATATATAGTATATATATATATACTATATAATATATATATATACTATAATATATAAATATAATATATAATATATATATAATGCCCTAATTGTAGTTAAGTCAAGTAAATTTTCGATATTTAAAAAATTAAAAATTAATGTTATAGAATTCTCTTATATTTTATTTTTGCTAAAGAAATAATTAGTTAATTACCTTTTTATTTATTTAACCACTGAAAAATAATAGATTTAAAAATCTTACAATAAATGAACAATTTTTTCTTTTCTTTTGTTTAAAAAAAATCCTTCTTTATTAAATTTACTAAAAGTAAGATCTTAAAGCAAAATTATTCAAATATATATTTGTAGTTAAATCATGACTACTTAGTTTTAGTGCAAAAACATTAACATTTCTCCCGGTTTTTGAGTGCATCCGATTTTTTAGGAGAACAAATTGATCCTCCAATTCTGAAGAGTCTTTCATTTTCCACGGAAAAGGGGACGAGCTTGAATATTTTCTAGCAAGGACACCCAAATATTGAAAGGGACTTTCTGAATTTTTAATAATTTTCATGTTTTTATATTGGCTGATTTCTACTTTTATAACATCTTCAATCTTTCTCCTTGAGAATGAGTTTCTTTGCTGTTTTTAAAGTCTTTTTCTCTTTAAATTCCGAAAAACAACTTTCAAAACTGAAGTTAACTATTATCTTCAGTATCACTTTTTTCGCCCCATTCTGTTGATAAATGAGAAAAATCTGAAAATTGGTTTAAAGTAGTGGAAACTGTTTTCCTTTCCTTTATACAACATATATCTTCGCACATCCATTGCTTAAGAATATCTTCCACTTTTATATTGTTATAATCATCCTCAAGGAATGTAATTTTAAAGCGTGGATCAAGAATAGGTGCAGCACAAGATCTTATCAGTAAACGTAAATGCTGAATCCTATTTTTACTCGAATTTTTCCATGCGATACTGTAAATACCCAAGTCCCTCAAATAGTTTCTTTTTTCTGACTCTTTTTCAAA
>JABUQX010112417.1:0-18918 GCA_015478945.1 Trachelipus rathkii
AAAGAATAAAAGAGACTTGGATCCACATCTTGCAAGCCCACTTATGATAATTCAAGATGTTAATACAAGATGGAATAGCACATATTTGATTCTAGAAAGAATTGAATGTTTGAAAAGACCCTGCAAGTTTCTATTATAGAACAATCAATCATTTAAGCTTTGACTGCTAATAAATGGCAAATACTTGAAAATTCTAAGAGTTTTGCAACCATTTCATGGTTACGGAAACTATAAAGCAAGATCAATTATTCTCCATATTTGAGCTCTCCAGCATATCTCTCAAACTCTGAGGATAACAGCAGAGTTCAGACTTTAAAAGAAGAGCTGAAGAAGGCATTAGGAGTTTAGATTTATGAATAAAAAGGAAGAGAAAGGATCAATAGACATATATAAAAACAAGATAATTGTTTTAAGTACTGAAGTAGACCCGAAGATACAAACTGACTTTATTTTCTAATGAATAAGAGAATTGAGTAGAAATGGATGCTTGAAGAAATATGCAACTAATTGAAGGTAGAAAGTGATAATAGTAATAGCAGTACAAAGAAGGTTCAGGCGATGAGACATCCATCCATTTTCAGAAACAAGCATTATCTACAATAAACTTAGATTTGCCAAGTACCTCAAAATCATCAGGAGCATTAAGAAAAGAAATTACTGCAAAGTTACTTAGTTTTTATAAGTTTGAAGAAAGTGAAAGTGACAGCGAGTCAGTTAGTGTAAAAAGGAAAAAAAGAAAAATCAGTGGCTCTTCAAAAGGTGAAATTTTAAAGAAATTGAAATTTTTATTTAAGAGAGAAATCAATTTTAATCTGGGAAAGGAAGAATTCCTTAATAGTGGAAAATGACCAAAGCTAAATTTCCAAACATAACAGTACTAGCCCAAAATTACTCCTTTCCAGTCTCCCCCATATACTCAGAGAAATTATTTTCTTTTCAGAAGCAGGAAATATATTTGAGGAAAACGTTTAAAAATATTTCCCAATACTGGTGAACAGTTTTGTAGATAAGTAATCCACTGTATGAATGCTACACAAGGCACTATTATATTTTTGTTAAAAGATGGGCTATGGGTTATGTAAAATAAATCCCTTCCATCAAATTTTTTTCTCAGAAGTAGATTAGTAATTCCGGTTCCGGCCGGAATTTTGAAAAATTCCGGCCGGAACCGGAACCGGAAAAAATGTCAAATTCCGGCCGGAATCTGTACACCTTAATATATATATATATATATATATATATATATATATGATAAAGAAGTAGACAGTGGAATTATCTTATACACTTCTGTATATATATATATATATATAGATATATATATATATATATATATATATATATATATATATATGCACAAAGTTACTTTAAATTACCACACGGGAACGGAGCTCGTAACAAAAAAAAAAAATTTTCAGGCCGGAAAAAAATTACATAAATGGATGTTCTAGGGTCGAAATGAAATTTTTTTTTTTACCTGTTCTAGGGGCGAAATTAGATTAGGTTAGGTTCGGTTGTTAGGTTAAGTTAGGTTAGGTTGTTAGGTTAGGTTAGGTCAGGTTGTTAGGTTAGGTTAGAATTCATTTCGCCCCTAAACATCTATTTATGTATCATAGAGGCTACCCAGAAATTTTTTTGATCCGAGCTCTCTGTGTGGGCGTTAAGTAATCCTTTACTATATATATATATTATATATAGATATATATATATTATTATTATTATTATTATATTACATATATACATATATATATATATACATATATATATTGTATATATATAGAGAGAGAGAGAGAGAGAGAGAGAGAGAGAGAGAGCAACGAGTAGCAAGTTTGCTTGAGTCAAGCCATCACTGATATATATATATATATATATATTATTATTATATATATATATATATATATATATATATATATATATATATATATATATATATATATATATATATATATATATATATATATATATATATATATACATATTATATTTATATTGAAACATATGTATATATATATATATATATATATTCATATAAAGTGCATAAAAATTTATGGTATTAATAATAATAATAATACATATATTTATATATATATTATTATTATATATATATATATATATATATAACGCTGGTAACACTTGCTGAGTCAAAATAATCAAGGTCATTTGCTCACAAACTACAAACCCTGCCAAACGTAATAAAAATAATTATTTGTTTATCAAACTGATTAATTATTTATATTTTTATCAAACTGATTAATTATTTATTAAATTACACAATGTTACAAAAAAAAGATTTTTTTTTGTTTGTTCTGATTTCTTTATTGTTTTTTATTCAGTTTTTATGCAGATTCCAAATGTGTTTTTAGTTTTTCTAGCATCGACCGTTTTGTGTTACGACGGCAGGAAGTAATTATTGGCATCTCATTTTGTATGGTGGTTACCGTTACCAAAAAAAAATTTTTTTCTCTCTCTTCCGATTTTTTTATTGTTTTTTATTCAGGTTTTTATGCAGATTCCAAATATGTTTTTAGTTTTTCTCTAGCATCAACCGTTTTTGTGTTACGACGGCAGGAAGTATTTATTGGCATCTTCTCATTTTGTATTGTGGTTAAATACTTCCTGCCATCGTAACACAAAAACGGTCGATGCTAGAGAAAAACTAAAAACATATTTGGAATCTGCATAAAAACAATAAAAACAGTAAAAAATCAGAAGAAACAAAAAAAAAATTTTTTTTTGTAACGGTTAACCACCATACAAAATGAGATGCCAATAAATACTTCCTGCCGTCGTAACACAAAAACGGGAGAAAAACAAAAAACATATTTAAAAAAAAATAAAAAAAAAAAAAAAACAATAAAAAAATCAGAAGAAAAAAAAAAAAAAAAATTTTTTGTAACGGTAACCACCATACAAAATGAGATGCCAATAATTACTTCCTGCCGTCGTAACACAAAAACGGTCGATGCTTGAGAAAAACTAAAAACATATTTGAAATCTGCATTAAAAAACTGAATAAAAACAACAAAAAAAATCAGAAGAAACAAAAAAAAAAACAATTTTGTAACGGTAACTACCATACAAAATGAGATGCTAATAAATACTTCCCGCCGTCGTAACACAAAAACAGTCGATGCTAGAGAAAACTAAAAACATATTTTAAATTAACAAAACGGAATATAAAACAAAAGAAAATCAGAACAAACATTTTCCTTGTAACATTTATTGAATTATCTTACCACCACTTACTGGTTGTGGTAGATATATTTTCGCGTGTCTACACACCAAAAAATTAAAATATATATATTAGAAATTACGGCATTAGGTTCGAAATATTTAAATGCTGACACGTCCACAACGTGAGCGCCAAAGCACAGTTGTTGGGTACATAAATGTCTAGTCTATCTATCCGAGTCTTCACCCTATTGCAACTATCTTATAATTGGTGGACTTATATTTTAAAAATCAGTTATGTACTCTACTTGACTTTAAATTTGTACGATTATTAATAGCATCGCTCGTTGTTGATAATTCGTTAATGAACAATACACAAGTAGTCAAGTACATTTTATTTTACAATACTAATTTATAACCTTTATTTTATAACCAGTTAAAATAAACAACTTAAATTGGCTACAAAACAAATGTCAAAATAAACAAAATGTACGTCTTTTATAATAAAAATTCAATAAGTTTTTCAAATTTTTGTGTGAAAAAGTTTATACAAAATTGTTTTGGGAGTCGAAAGGAGTCGTTTTTTTACTGACTCCCGACTCCGACTCCCAACTTTTTTGGGAAATCGACTCCCGACCCCGACTCCGACTCTACCCTTCTGAAAATGCTCGACCCCGACCCCGACTCCGACCTCCCATCCCTGATATATATATATATATATATATATGAAGAGTATATATATATATATATATATATATATATATATATATATATATATATATATATATATATATATATATATATAGTTATATATATATATATATATATATATATATAATATATATATATATATAGGTGTTATATATATATAGCATTATATATATATATAGATATATATATATATATTGTTATTATATATATATATATGTTATATATATATATATATATATATATATATATATATATATATATATATTAAATATATTTATATATATATATATATAAATATATATATATATATATATATATATATATATATATACAGTAAAAACAAAAAGGGTAAAGATGACAGCTGCAAAACATTTAATAATTTATATTGATCAAGGTTTCGGCCTTTGGACTAAGGTAATCTTCAGAATTGAGTTCAAAATAAAAAATAAAATAAAATATATATAATATAATATAAAAATGAATTATAATAATAATAATAATAATAATAATAATAATAATAATAATAATAATAATAATAATAATAATAATAATAATAATAATAATAATGTGTATCAGAGAAAATGTATTTGCAACAATGAAAATATTAACAATTGTTAGGCTGCTTATGATAAAATATACTGAGGAGAAACGGAGATTAGAGTTTAACGTTAGGTTGGTTGGTTGTAACATGTATTTATTATATTAATATGTAGGTAAATAAAAATTTAACAATCAGTAAGGGGTGTGATAAGGAGTCTGAGTTTAGAGATGGCTGCAATTGTTTAATGTTCAATGATTATAAAATGCTTATATCTGGTTTGTTGGTTCTGTATTCTGTATTTGTATTGGACTGTGGCACTTCAGAGAGTGCGAACTGATGGTAGAAGTTTGGATGATAAAGACACAAATGTTCTTGGGCTGACGCCCAAGTGCTCACATGCACACGTTCTGAGTCACTGAATCATGGAGCCTACATAGGCGTCTTGTGAACCTCAAGAACAATTATATTTGTAGACAACACAGGACTGTAGAAGTTGGGGGAGGAGGGGGGGCAAGTCTTTAATTTTAACGAAAGAACCAATGGTGAGACGGTTGGTAAATGGATGATGGTATTGTAAAATGGGATAGAACTGTCTTAATGATATGATTAATTTCATTGGCCAGCTGATAGCTGGTGGGGCCAATGTAAATCTAAAATGTTAAATTTTTTTGAGCTGCTAGGACATGGGGTGGTTGATAGTATATTTGGTCTAAATATAGTAGTGAAACAATGGAAGCGAAAGGTTAAGAATGAAAGTAAGGGGGATCTGCATATAATAATAAATAGGGATGATGCTTTCGTAACTGATGAAATTGATGCGAGATGATGTGGAGGGAACACTTTGAAATTCTGTAACATTGGCAGTAATGAAGAGGTGATAGTGAATGCATGTGGGTTTGATGATGCAAGAAGAAATAGGTATTATGGGGATAAACAAGGTAGTAGGGAGGAGGTAATGAGTAGGCTGAGAAAGTTGAAGAATGGTAAATCTGCCAGGCATAGATGGAATTACTGGTGAAATGATCAAGAATGGAGGCGAGATGGTGATTGGATGAATTTGGAAGTTGTGTAACTAAGCGTTTATGGAGGGTATAGTTTCGAGAGATTGGAGGAGGGCAGTAATAGTACCTTTATTTAAGGTTAAGGGGGAACAAGGAGAACTATAGGGGAATTAGTTTATTGAGTGTTGTATGGAAGGTATATGCTGGTATTTTGGTTGAAAGAGCAGGTTGAGTGACTGAAAGACTGATTGATGAAGAACAAGGTGCAATTAGAAGTGGTAGAGGATGTGTGGGTGAAATTTTTACATTGAAACAAATGATTAAAAAAATGAGAGAAAAGAATAATAAATTGTATTTAGGTTTTATGAATTTGCAACTGGCGTATTATAGGATTAATAGGGACGCTCTATGGCAGGTGTTAGTGATATGTGGTGGTGGTGGTAGGCTTCTGAATAGAATCAAAAGTATGTATGACGATAGTTAAGCGTGTGTAGGAATAAATGGAGTTGAAAGTGACTGGTTTAATATTAATAGCGGAATGAGGCAATGATGTGTTATGTCTCCTTGTTTATTTAATGTATATGGATGGGGTTATGAAAGAATTAGAGGTGGGGGTGGCAGTCGGTTGACTAAGTGGATGCTACACACCTCACCCCTAATCTGGGGATAGGATGATGATGATGATAATAATAATAATAATAATAATAATAATAATAATAATAATAATAATAATAATAATAATAATAATAATAATAATAATATAGATGTATATATTTAAAGATATCTCTATGGAATGTTTTTTTGAAAAATTCAGAAACTTTGCATAATTCCTTAAGGAAAGCGGAATAGTTGGAACAATGACAATCACATCATTAGACGGATCTATCCCATTTTACAAAACCATCTTTCATTTACCAACAATCTAACCATTAGTTCTTTCTATAAAATTAAATACTACCCCAACCCCTACTACTGCATTGCTTTGTTGTCTACATATATTGTGGTTCACAAGACGCCTATGATTTATGGAGGGTATAGTTCTGAGAGATTGGAGGAGAGCAGTAATAGTACCCTTATATAAGGGTAAGAGGGGATAAAGGGAACTGTAGGAACTACAGGGGAATTAGTTTATTGAGCATTGTAGGGAAGGTATATGCTAGTATTTTGGTTGAAAGAATACATTGAGTGACTGAAGGATTGATTGGTGAAGAACAAGGTGCATTTAGAAGTTGTAGAGAATGTGGGGATCCAATTTTTACATTGAAACAAATGATTGAGAAAATAAGAGAAGAAGAATTTGTATTTAGATTTTATGTATTTGCAACAGGCATATGACAGGATTAATAGGGAAACTCTATGGAAGGTGTTAGTGATATATGGTATTGGTGGTAGGCTTCTGAATTAGGGGTGCAGTTATAACAGGGTTATAAGGAAAAATATGTGAGAGGACTTGCTTCTATTTTTGTTCAGAAGAGTATAACCATTTATAGTGATAATGATAAAGATGTTATTAGTTAGGGCCTAGTGAATAATAAAATATTATTAATGGTGGTAAAAGTGATGGTGACTGTGAT
Source organism: Trachelipus rathkii (assembly GCA_015478945.1). NCBI lineage: Eukaryota > Metazoa > Arthropoda > Malacostraca > Isopoda > Trachelipodidae > Trachelipus > Trachelipus rathkii. The sequence goes on from JABUQX010112417.1 coordinate 6,996, forward strand.
AGTAGTGATAATGATAATAATAATAACACCCCATCCTTGAATAGGGCCCTGCCAGTGAACGGTGGTGACACTTGCATAAAAAAATAAATAATAAAAAAAAAGTCAATTGAAAGTTAAAAGATTTAACTGAGAAAATCTGGAGGCAAATGAAGGAAGCATTTGTAAGCATTGCAAGAGAAGTATGTGGGTGTGCTAAAGTATGAGGCAAGAATGTCAAGAGTGAATGGTGGAATAAAGAGGTGATGCAAGCTGTTAAGAGCAAAAAAGAAGAGTGGTTAAATGTGACAAAAGTCAATGATGAGGTTTCAAAAGAAAGGTATATGGAAATATATAGAGAGAAAAAAAGGAAGGGTAAAAGTTGCATATGTAGAAGAAAAAGAAGATAAATGAGCACCGTGGAAGTCGGATGAATGGAGACTTACAAGGAAATAGGAATAAGGAAATGGACGTGAGAAGTGTGTGGAGGGAACACTTCAAAAATCTGTATAACATTGGCAGGATGAAAAGGTGATAATTAATGTGTGTGGGTTTGATACTGTAAGAAGAAGTAAGTATTTTTGGGATGAGTTAATTAGTAGGGAGGAGGTAATAGGTGAAGAGAGAATGTTAATAAATGGTAAATCAGCGTGTGTAGATAGATGGAATTACTGGTGAAATGAAGAATGGGGGTGAGATTGTGATTCACTGGATACTGAAATTGTGTAACAAAACATTTGCGGAAGGTTTAGTTCCAAAAGATTGGAGGGAAGCAGTGATAGTACCCTTATAAAAGGGTAAGGGTAATAAGGGGAACTGTAGAAACTTTTTTAGAATTAAAAAGTATTGTTGGGATGGCATTTTGGTTGATAGAGTGTGACGAGTCAATTATTGTAGCTCCGGCTTACATTTCTTATAGTAAAATCCGCTACATCATGACAAAAAATGAAAAATTTAACTATTATTGTCTCAAATTTTGATGAAAATTTGCATATAGGGTTATTCCATATTCCAAACTCATTTTCTGAAATTATAGTATCTATGACCAATACTTTTCAAATTGTAGGGGGTTAAAGTTTGAGGGATTTGCCCCCACCCCTTCACTTTGAAAGTTTATAACTTTGCTGTCGTTTAAAATAAAACTATATATATACTTGAATATAATTTTTGGAATTCTGCCTTAAAGAGGCTAACATCTGCATCATAGGCTTCACTTAATAATTTAATTTCATAGGATCTACATCATTTATCTATTATGCTTATAAATATAGTCGGTTGAAAAAACTGAGAGCTATTTGTATATATTACATGCTCTTTCCTCCCCCCCCCTCTCTCCCTTGACTGGTAAAACGTGGTTAGAGGTACACCGGGGACGGCAGCATGCTGTTAGTGGTTAGCGGTGGGAGAGCTACACGGAGTGGACGTGTGGGGAGCAGATGATAGAGGGAATAGGAAAGGTTGGTGGATCACCGGAGAGCAGAGGCCGATAGAAGGAAATGGTAGAGAGAGAAAGATGAGCGGTAAAAGAGAGCACTCAGGAGAAGACGGCGTGAGACTAGCAGCGCGCGCAGATCCACGCGTTGTCGTTGTTGCCCCATTGCGGTAAAGCACTCGATAATTGCGAAGAGCAAACAAAAGAAATAATAAATCGAAATATGAAAAAAAATAATATTATAACAAACAGAACTACAAACATATAATTAATATATATCATCTATTTCATTATATATATATATATAACTATATATTAATAATATTTAATATATTATATAATATATATATTATTATTATATATAATTATATATATTTATTATATATATATTAATATAATATAATATTAATTATCTAATTAATTAATTATTATAATACCTATATATAGTAAATATATATAAATAATATTCATATAATTTATATATATTAATACAATAAATTTATAATATATTAATATATATATAATTTATATATATTATTATATTATAATAAATCTATATAATATTATATATCATATATATAATAATTATAACAATATCATTTAATAATTATGTTATGTTTATATATTTATATATAATATATATATATATAATTAATATTTATATAATATCATATTATATCATATAATGATTCTCTGAACAAATACATGCAAAATTTTTGCACAAGATATTGAACCGATTCCTCCACTGTCTTTATTTTAAATGGAAAGTCTGCGCACAATATACCCGTTAAGAAAGCATATGGCACAATAAGTCGATGTCAGTATCTGTACATATATTAGTAGTTCCATACGTGAAGAGTTTGGGGCCTGCAAAACTAAGCCCCCTTACGTCATAATCTATAATCCAATTTCTGTGGGGGATTTCCCGCGATATAACACTGTCTACTTCTTTCGAACAGACTGATAACATCTTGGTTCTCTTAATGCATGAAATCAAAATTCAAATATGCAATTTTTATGTTACAACTAGATGAGTCCACAGATGTAATGAATAATAAAAATCTGTCTTACAACAATTTTTAAATGATTATTATATAAGTTGTATAAAGTAAAAAAAATTCGCCCCACTCACCTCACTCCTTTTGTTGAAATCTAACAATTTTTAAAAACCCTAGTATCTCTGCTACTTATAATAAAACTTGAGAATTCTTATTTAACATACTACAAGACATAAAAAGTCTGCCTTTAATTGATGTGGTGATGGAGTGTGATACTCGCTGTCTTGTTGTAGCGTGTCGTATTAGATAGAGATGTGGAGATTGAGAAGATATGGGTTCGTTATCGTCATGATGCCATTTTATAAATTTTTGTGTGAAAAGTTGCGGAAATTTGTCTCATTCATCATTTTGGGAGCTTCAGTTTACTTAGAGCGTGTCTAAATATCCAGATACTAATAATAATTGCTCATCCATTCATAGGAGTTAATTTGATTATTGAGAGATAAAAGGAAAAGACGATTAGGAGAATTGGAGCAAGGATTTGGGACATTTCCGGGAGAGAGGATTTTCCAGAGTACCCCCGAGGTTTCTCCGGCTCATACTAGAATCAGGGAGAGAGAGAATAGTCACATTATTATATTACTCAACCAATTAATTAATTTTTATTTTCATCCTTTTTATTTGGGCCGGATGTTATTGTTATGTGTACTTACTATATAATATATTGAATATCTATAGTTATATATATATATATAATATATATAATCTATATAGTTTACTATAATTATTAAAATTATCATATTATATATTTAATATATATATTATCTATGATTAATAATCTGATATATTATATAAATCTATAACTGTTCTTGATTAAATCTTAATAGTGTTATATCCATAACTCGAATGCTTATATTTTAATTTAGTCAAAAAGGTAACATTATGATTTTAATATACCTAAAAGGTATAAACTATCAATTATGATCTATATATAATCTATAATAGTGTCTAGTATAATAGAGTAATATATTATATATATCTATATCTAATCTATTAATATATATTATATATATACTATATTATAGTTATATTATATATACTTTATATAAAATATATATATATATATATACTAATATATATATTATATATATATATTACTATAATATATATAATATATATTTTATATAATATATATATATATGCTAATATATATTTAATATATATATATATTATATATAATATAATAATATATATATATAATTCATAATATATATATAGTATATATATATTCTATATTATAGCTATATATATTTACTTAATATATTATATATATATATATATATATACTATTTAGTACTATATATAACTTATATATATATATATCATATATATAATATATTCTCATAATAATACTAAATATCTATTATATATTATATCTTATATATATATATACGTATATACTATAAGTATATATATATATATATATTATATATATATATTTAATATATATATATATACTATATATATATATATATACTATATATATATATAATTATATATAGTATATATTATATATATATATATATATTATGTTATATATCATATTATATAATATATATATATATATATATATATATATTATATATATATATATATTATAATATATATATAATATATAATAGTATATATATATATATGTATATATCTATATACTATATTATATAATTATATATTAGTATATATATATTATATATATATCATATATTATATAACTTATATATATTTATATAGTATATAAAATTATATATATAATATAATTGTTATATATAGTATATTATATTATACTATATATATATATATATTATATATATATATATAGTTATATATATATATATCATAGTATATATATATTATATTATATACTATATATATATATATATATATATATTTATATAACTATATATATACTAATTATATATAATATATATTTAATTAAATCAAAGTCTATTAGAAAAATCTTATGTTTAGGAGTAGGGTTCGACGAACACCGGGTAAATTTATCCTCTGCACTCACCACCCCCTCTCCGAGTCCTGCCATTTTTTCGCACCGGGGGCACCGGGAACTGCAATGCTTGCCGCACTGCATTCGAACTAAATTTCCGCCTGGCCTTGGCCTAATTGAATCTAAAAATGTAGCGAAGGGTAAGAAAGTAATTAAAAAGTTAAAAGAAAAAAAAATTCTTTTAACAAATTTTGGAGATGGATTTGACATTTTTCTGTCGAAAAGGGATTTCGATTCTTTCGATTTCGATGTTGAACATGATTCGACCTTTATAAAAGACAATGCAGTCTAAAGAGATTTGATCTATCTTTGAAAACGATTGATCTCGTCTGAAAAGATTGGGCGTTCCTAAGCGAATCGAATCACTCCAGATCAATTCGATCCACTCACTGAGAATTATTCATTAAAGGGATTCCATTTTTTTCTTTGAAAAGATTCGATCAGTTTAAAAAAGGATTTTATCCATTGTTAAAAGGTAATTCGATACATTTCCAGAAATGGTTCGATCGCAATTTGAAAGAGATTTGATCCGTACACTGAAAAGGATTCATCCTATTTAAGGAGACTCGAATCTTTCCATTTCCCTGACGTTCTCATTAAGAATTTTTTGTTACCTGTTTTTAAAATTTACTTTAAGCAAAAGCTGCCAAGAAGCTCCTAAGAACATCGCCTCCTTTCTCTCTCTCTCTCTCTCTTCCTTCTCTCTCTCTTCTTTCTTCTCTCTTCTCGTCATTCTCTCTCTCTCTCTCTCTCTCTCTTCTTTCACTCTGCGGTCTCTCTCTCTCTCTCTCTTCTTCCGTTGTCATTTATTTGCAGAAAATGTTTTTCTTGTTTGTCTTTTCACTCCTTCCTCGAGAGAGTACGCTTTGCGTTTCTTTATAACACATAATATAATATATATATATATAATATAATATATATATATATATATATATATATACTTTTATATATAACTATTTATATAGATATATATTTATATATTATTATATATAAATATATATATTATCTGTTATATATATATTTCTTTTTAGTATATACTATATATATATATAATATATATATATAATGATATTTATATATAATTATTCTATATATAATATATAAGCTACTATATATATATAATATATATATAATTATATATATACTAATATATATCATATATATTATATATTATATATAATCTTATATATATATATTATATGATATAATATGATATATATATATATATATATTATATATTATATATATATATGTGTATACATATAACTACTCGTTAAAATTACTGCACACTAGCGTCATATGACGTTAACAGGTAACAAAAGGACCAGAACTCTGTGTAACATTATTATGCAAATAACATAGCATGGGCTACACATTATACAGTGGTAAGAATTGTCGACGGGCCATAGAATGCCCTGTTTGAGCCTGCGAATGGGTCCTGTACGTGGCCGATGTGTTCTCCTCACGTCAGACGTTATCGCGTGAAGGAATATGTGTGTGGCATGTTGTTAATCAACATACGTGTATTGCCCGTTGGTAACGAATGACGGCTTGGAACGTCGTGGCATGCTCTCAGCGAGGTGTCGATTGTCTCTCAGAATCTGATCGATACGCGACTACGCCTGCCACGCCCCTGGACGGGTTCCTAGCGGTGGTTGCAGCTGTCGCAATTTGGTTTTAAACATGTCAAACACATGTTCATTTGGGGTTTTAGGTCGAACATATCATGCTGGTCCATCCAAGTGTACTGATTTGAAGCAGTCGTTAGGTATTCGATGAACACACCTGGTCATGTGGTGACCTTTCGGTTGTCATGCATTAGGTACGAATAACATCACAGATTAGGGGCTATGGCACGATGTACGAGTCAAGGGTGGTCCTCGATGTACCTGCGGCTGGTTGGGAACCGCCATCTAGGGGCGTGCAACTCTGTGGGACCCGCGTTAAAATATATGATCTCCCAAGCATATTACAATTGTGGTACCGTCTGATTAGTTCGTGGTAGACTCTGTCACCATCGGAGGTGTAGAGGGACTGATTGTGTATTCCGTAATAGCCATGTCGTCGCAAGTTAATCGACGGGTCATGTAGTGGTTCCCTGGCAATTGCTAGTTCCACGCCGTCGAATACTCGCCCTGGAGTGTTGTGGTCTCTATGGCAGGCCTCCGCGGCACAAATTTGTCGCGAGGCGTCGACGTATTGAATTATCAGGTCCATGTACTCCTCCAGTTGTATTTGAAGGTGCTTGCGTTGTATGCGCGTCGTTCAGGCCTCATACCGCATAAAACGGTCTTAACGAGCCGGTGTGAGCGTCCAGCATCCTGGCCCGCACCTTGCCCCCCAATGGGCCCATTCTGGGTGTATGGTACACTACGAACGGTGAAATGGTTGTGTGCACGTAACAAACGGGTTCGGCTGCGAGTTCACGCATCCCGTAACCTCGGCACAGTAGGAAAGTTATCTGTTCGCACTTTATCACATGTTAGTCGAAGCGCAAGTCTTCCATGGTTGTAGCGCTAGTTCACACTGAATAGACAAAGTACTCAACATACCGCGCTGACCTTCCCAATCGCTATAAGCCTAAATTACGGTGGTTGTCATTTACCTTAATTATAGTGGCAATTAGCGGACCCTGATACACTCCACACTATTACATTGCGCTGGAGATAATGTGGTCCCTGATGATGTTATTTGCATATAAAAAAGTAACAGTAGCATTCTGTCCTTCTAGTAACCAGTTAAGTCATATGACCCCAGTAGTGCGTTTAATTTTTATTTTCAGGTGAAACCTGAAAGAGGCCTCCTCAGACAGGGAGGAAAGCTGTCGTTGTAAATATTTTTATTGGTTTTAATTAGGTAAAATTGTTTTAATGTGTGTAAAATAAAAAATTAAAAAATAAAATAATTTTTCTGCACAACATTGGATAACATACACTAGAAAACAAATTAATAATATATAAATCAATAAGTCATCAAGTTGACAATTTAAAAACTATATATATATTTAATATATAACTATTTTCGTGTTCGATTAGTATTATATCACATATATAAATTTTATATATATTTAATATCCTATATGACGACAACTCCCAGTCTTACCTATGATTCCTTTCAATTTGAAAAAGCAAATGGGAAGTCATTTCGCAAAATAATCTGAAAGTTGATTAGATCGCCTAATTCTATGAAAAAATATTGCTGACGTTTTGCAGCATTGTCTAGCGAATCTGGCATCTTTTCATATGATTTTGATCATTTGTTTGTTTAAAATTAAGGGCGGTTGAAATAATAGAAACAAAAAGGATATTGCTATTGCCTTTTTCTTTTTAATATCGTTTGGTGACTCAATCGTTCGAGTGATATATATATATATTATATCTATTATATATTATATATATAATAATATATATATATATATATATATAATATATATATATATATATTATATATATATTATGTATATATTATATATATATATATTATTATTTATATATAAATATATAATAATATATATATCATATATATATATTATATTTATTATATATTATATATATATTATAATATATATATTTATTTATAAATACCATACTATATATATATACTATATATATATATATATATATATATATAATATAATATATAATATAGTTATATATATTTATATATGTTTATAAGATTTGAAATATTATATAATATAATCATCAAGTATCGTCACTGTTTCTGCCCAAGGGTGCGTTACAATGCATCGAAAGAGTAGTGAAGATGATGACATAAGTCGAAATAGAATAGCCCAGCCTTACGCTCTTATACTTTATTCGAGAACATCGGTCGGAGTCGAAAATCCACCCTAGATCTTTACGGGACGTGACGGACCCTCACTATAGCATATCATCAGTGTAGGGTTCATCCCTGTTTCAACCGGAGTGGTCACACCATGAAGCTACCCCTATGGAACCTCCTCACAAACTCCCCGCCATTAATCCCTATATGACAGACCATTATCTCTACCGCCTCTGCCAAACTCCCTCCCATTTTCTCCTTCAGACATTCGTTTTTAAAACTATGCTCATTCCACTTTGTCTTCTCTTCGGTGGAATTGACCACAAGTCCAGTTGCATAGAAATACTTATACATACAGCTTATACTCATCAACCATATTGTGAGTATGTTTGCTTGTCTTTCCTGACCATACACATGCTCAACGTATAGATGATTCATTTTTCTCTCATTTACATCCCCTTCTTTCTTCAACACCACAATATTCTAATCGTTCCATTCCATTTTAATCAATTCTTTTTCACATCTAACATGCCCGGACTAAGGCATGGTTCCATTTGAACACCTTAGCACACTGAACACTTTGGATATCTGCTCTTAAATTTCAGACATAGTACTCACTTATTAGCTTAACATCAGGTAAGAAAGATCATGTAGACTACCAAGGCTCAAGGCTTAGTCCCCTTTACTTCCACCAACGTTCTAATTGCACCCAGTCCCACTCTCGCCATTCCCAACTTTCTACTACATTTGTATATATATACTATATAATATATATATATATATATATATGTATATATACTATATTATATATATATATACTATATAGTGGGCGTATATATTATATATATATGAATACTATACTATATTAGGGTCCTGATTGCTGTTTTAAGGACTCCAGTCGTTTTGATTTTTTTGTTTGTTTTTTTTTTAATATATTGCTACTCATATGAGAAAAAGTTCGGAAATAATGTTTAAGATACTTTTTTCAAAATCAGCATTTCATGTTAAATATATTTTTCGAAAAAATGAAATAGTCTTCGAAAAGTATCGACACTTACAGAAAACACAATTTACCCATTTGGAATCAGCGTATAAAGCTATTACAAAAATGTTATGATATATATAAGTATATATATTATATTAATCATATATATATATAATATATATATTAGTTATATATAATATAATATAATATATATTATACAATATATACTTAGGGGCGTCGAGCCGACGGGGGACAGAGGGGGAACGTTTTCCATACCCCGTAGGGGAGGGGGGAAGAACCCCGCGACACCCCAAATACGCAAAGAGCTGGGTTCCGAACACTCCCAAAGGCTGGAGGGGGGGAAATAATCTACCGCTGTCGTTCCTCTGGAAGGCTGAACGGAGAACCCCGACTCTGCCAAATCTTGTGCAGTTTACCCTTGGGTATCTCTTTAGTTTTTGAAAAACATGAAATATTTGGTAAATAAATCCTTTTCTTATGTTAATTTTACATATTTATGTTTAAAAAATTTTTCGATTCTTTCGTACTTTTTAATCATGTCCGTTAACACATAAAATACTGAATGATAATATACTGAATATATTATAAAAAACAGAAACAAAATTTAAACAGACGGAGTCGTAAAACGGAAAGGTCGCTATATATTTTTGAATCAAGCCCGTTACCACTTAAATTGATTGTTAGTAACATATACTGAAATATAAGTTTAAAAAAAGCCAAAAAAATTCTAAAACTGGACGGAGTCGCAAAACAGAAAAGGTCATATATATATATAGATTATATATAATTATATCTATTATATATATATATCTATAATATATATTATACTGTAATATATAATATATTATATGATATTTATATAATATATTATATATAACTATATCTTATATAATACGTGTATTATTGCTGTCGAAAAGAATGGCAATCTAGAAAAAAAGAAGCAAACCAAATTAAATAATAAAAAACTATATTTAGTATTTTTAGATCTCTTCGAACTAAAATTTATTTTATTCTCTCTCTCTCTCTCTCTGCTCTCTCTTCTCTCTCTCTCTCTTCGCTCTCTCTCTCTCCTGCTCTCTCTCTCCATCTCCTCTCTCTCCTCCTCTCTCTCATCTCTCTCTCTCTTCTCTACAAAATATATTATAATATATTAGATTATATACTATAATTAATAATTCTATACTATCTAAATTTATTAGTATATATTATATAATATATACTATAGTGTTAATATTATATATTTGCAGCTTCCATGTTACGCGAGCATAGTGTTTTCAGTATTCAATTTTTATATATCAGACTCATATATTAATTTTATAGTGATATTCACTCGCAGCGAATTTTAGGGCTCTGATGAAACGGGTAACAAATGCGAGGTTGAAATTTTATGAAAGAAATTTATTGTTCTTCAAAATTTATGTAATAGACTTCTCAATTCCAGCTTTTTAACCATTTCATCTATCTATTATCTATTAGTCTATCTATCGTATCTTACCTATACTAATCTATCTATTATCTTAGTTTCGTATATCTATCTATGTATCTGCCACTAACTGCCTACTTTCTCCCCTCTCTCTCTCTTCTCTCTCTCTCTCTCCCTTGTCTCGTCTCTTCTCTCTCTTCCTCTCTATCTTCTGTCTTTCTCTCTCTCTCTTTCTCTCTATTCTCTCTCTTTTTGTATCTCTCTATAATATAATATATATACTATATAAATATAATATTTACATATTCTATCATTATGTTATATAATTATATATATATATATATTTATATAATATATATACTATAATTTAATATACATATATATATATTATATTATGATATAAATCTAAAGACTATTTTCAATATACAATATATAATAATCGATGAGAATATTGGAGCAATCGATATGAAAATATTTATCTATCTGTTATATATATATTATATATATATTATACTTAGCTATATAAGTACTAATATATATGTTAGTAATTATATATATATATATATATATATATAACTATATATATTTTAATACATAAATCTATATATATATATATATTTATTATATATATATCTTATATATATATATTAATATAATACTTATTCTATCTATATATATATCTATATTAATATATTAATATCTATAGAGAGAGAGAGAGAGAGAGGAGAGGGAAGAGAGATAAGAGAAGTTGTGAATGATAGATAGATAGATAGATAGATAGATAGATAGATAGTAAGATGATAGTAGAGTAGTGAAATGGTTTCAATCTCAAAAATTTCTGATTATATGATTATATATTAAATATATATATATATGTATTTATATATTATTATATAGTAGTATTATATAATAATAATATTATATATATATAACTTACTATATACAAGCAACATTGGCAGTGACTATACACACTATAAAAATATCTACGTTTATTTTTCTTACTATGAATAAATATTATCTCAAACATTACTCTTAAAAGATTTGTATAATCAATCGTAGTGCTTTAGCGGGATATAAAAAATATTAATCAAAAAGCTGCGACTTCGCAAAAATTGAACGATAAGCATTCAAGAGGCGGATCTTTTTTGGAAACTTTCCTCATCGTAAGTGAGCCTTGTAAATATAATAATCTCGATAGGGGAAGTAAATTAATAATTTCACTAGTAACTAGCAGACTAGTTGATGG
>JABUQX010112418.1:0-25403 GCA_015478945.1 Trachelipus rathkii
ATTTGAAAATTGTAACTTTTAAAAGTACCCAATTTATAGGCATTCTATTACGTCGTTGAGAAATTAATTTTCTATAATTTTCTCTTGTATTAGCCATTTTTAATTATACAGAATAGGTCTAGGTAGGTAGGCCTACTAACGCTTAAGTATAGGACAGCTTATATTATATAATACTTACAAAAATATTTATATTAACATTATATACTACAATACATATTTTAAATAATATATATATATAATATATATTAGTATTATATATAATATATTATTAATATATAGTTAATATTATATATATAGACTTATAATTATATTCTTATATATATATAATATTATCATATTATATTTATATTATATATTATAATTAATATATATATATATTATTACATTATATGTAATATTATATAAGTATATTATATATTATATTCTATAATTAATTATATATTATATATATATATTATATATCAATATAATAATATATTATATATATATAATATTCTATATACTAATATATATATATAATACATATAGTATATATATTACTTTAATATTACTATAATATTAATATAGTATATATTAATATATCTATATATAGTATTATTATAATATAACTTTCAATTTGTTAGGAATCAGCAAATGAAACATTATTTCAATTATAGTAGACTTAAAAACTTGAACGACAACTTACATATTATATATTATATAAGTTTAACGCCTCTAATTGATACCTATGTCAATAATAATTAATACGGGTCTCACGTTTTGGCTTCACAATAATAACATTATTCTTATCTACATTAACACAACCGTAAAAAATTTATAATTAGGTGTAGTGTGAATCATTATTATAACCTTTAAAATGTGACCTTATGCAGTTAAATATTGAGGAAATAATAATTAATTAAGTCAAATATTAAGTAATTACAAATGAACTTTGTTTCAAACCCATAAATTCCTTTGCTTTCCCTTCAGCTTTGTATCCGTTTTGCACGCAGAGAAATTACGCAAGTGTTTAGACTCATCTCAATAAAAGTCATATGATGAGCTGCTATGTTCTCTTGATATCCTACTGAGGATTTCGATGCTGTTACTTTGCAACGTAACTGACGCGTCCGACTAATATTTTCTTGAGGTTGAGATATACCGCACGACTACATTTATGCGGACAAGTATTTATTATTGCTAGGGTTTTTTAATAAATATATTCTATATTATAAGTGATACACATAAATACTAAATACTTTATATTTATATATATTATATATATTAGATATATCATATAATATATATATGATATCATATATATATATAACCTCGAATTTTACATGTGGGTATGTCGCTGACACCCTTACTATATTTTTAGGAACGTAGATCATATACATCAATTCATCAACAGAATTCAATAAGTTGTCATGCTTGAATATTCCACTTACTGAAACGGTAATCATACTAATAAATAGTTCCATATTAACTATATTATATATATAAACATTAATAATTATACTAATTATATATCTGATGTTCTCATAATATGGTAGTATTTAATTTACTGTAGATATTATTATAGTAATAATATTATATAATATGTAATCAAGATCGATATATTACCTCATAAATATTAATATATAGGATTATATATATATTTATATGTAGTACTCACTAATATTATACTATATATTAATATAGTATATATCTGTGTATTAGTATATACAAACTTTGCCAAATATATCTAAGAATATCTATTTAGACCTAATATATATGAAATCCTATGATTTATAGGACTGAATCCACGCTATACTTTGGGCTTGTATATAAGACCAGTCACGGAGCGAATCGATATAAGCAGTTATTACGTATTTAAATTATACATACGTCTACTCTATATTATATATCTCTCTAATATATATAGTAAGTATACTCTTATACCACGTTACTCCATCGAGTATAACACCTACTATATGGTTTCATTAATACTAGTAGTAACAAGTAGTAAGTTAATAGTATATATATAATATTTACTATATATAAATTTATGATAAATATATAGTATAATTAATTCCTAATATATATATATATATTATTAATATATATATATAGGTAGCGTACTCTATTGTGATACTCTATATATATATATTATAAATTATATATAAGTAATGATATCATTTAATATAAAAAATGCGTATAATATCACTTATACAAATATGATATAATGGACATATGATTTTTTTTATAATTTTATAATATACTTAGTTCGTGTATATATCAGTAATATACGTAGCGGATCCTTATCGAGACGAATGCACATATATTTATTAAAAATTATATGTGTGAATAATAAAATAAATTAAAATTCCAATATGATATCTTTATATTTAGAAAAGTTTAAAGAATTATATACTATATAAACTGTACTTATAGGAACATCTCCTAAGTTAATGCTATAATAGTATATATCTATATAGTCCTAAAAATAAATGGTTTTAGAAATGACCGCTTATATTACATCTTCAGATTTAGAATACAATATAACTGTGTTATATAACCACATAATCTTAAATAAACTATTGACTTGCAATGTAATAAGGAATATAGTAGAAGTCCGTCTTCTATATGTATACTAATATACTTATGTGAAATATACTTATTAAGCTAACCAACCTACATATAAAATGGATATCACTGTAAGGGTAACCTCTTTATGTGGAATGAAAACCTCACATCTCAGGTTATAATATAGATATTGTTGGTAGAGTGCTAAGAAGGACATGGATATCTGATATTCTCTCTACTAATTTATACCCTAACGAAAATGCTTATGCATGCCTCTGAACTGGTCGTGACACTCCTCTATATGGACAGTCATGCTAATCATATTATGAGGTCGTATCAGTTGATAAATCGCTCTGAGATCTGGGTTATACATTATAAATTGCACGTAAAAAGTTAATATGCGAAGTGGAAAGAGGGTCCATGCGGTTTATTTATAAATACAATGAAAGATATTTGAAAACTACGTCATTGTTCTGCATATCTCTGAAACTTAAGATTGAAAGAAAGTTTGTGAAAAATTGACGTGAGTGTGGAAGCGAAATGTTTTTTGTGCTGTGTAGTGGAGATGATACGTGAAAGGACAAAAGAAGGAGTTTTAGGGACTCTCCCGAGTCTATATTTTGGCTTGTGGGTACTGGACTACTAATGGGATAAAATATAACTTTAAAAAGTGTGTTTCTTGTTGTAGCCATGATGCTAATTTTGAAGGATATTTGAAAGCCTTCTGGTCGATCTGTGTTCTGATATGTTGTTGAACGGTGAGTAGAGGGCTAAATTTAATTTTGAAAGATATTGAATTCGAACAATTTGGATAGAAGAATGAGATAGAAAACTGTACCAGAGAATCAAGAAGCTTTTTTTTGGAACCAGTAAGAGATTAGAAGAGCAGTAGAGGAACTCCTTTAGTATAATATTAAATAGGGATCATAGTGCTGAATGCAATTGGGGCGGAGATATACGGAGTGGTGGACATTTCGCGAAAATGTGTGTGTGGCAGTCTCCATGAGGTAGAATAATAGAATGTGTTTCGGGTTTTGATGGTGGTCAAGCAGAAGTTGAATCTTGTGGGATAAAGTAATTAAGAGAGGAAAGTAATAGGCTCGATGTGAAAAAAGTGAAGAATGGTAACTCTCAGCAAGGTTGGTATTTTGGAATCTATATGATTTACTCCGACCATGATTAGGTGAGACTAATTAAAGTTTCCACATACCTTTTTTGTATAAGTGATAGTTTCAGGATAGTGGACTCTCTGTTATCAGTTCTCATATAGCAGATTTTGGTGATGAAACGACTAATTACGCGCTCTCTCGCTAGAGGTTAGCGTGTGTTGGATTCGAGATTAGAAGCTGAGGAAGAGCTGGAGGTGCCTGTTTTATTTACAAAATTGATTTGGTGTTTTTGCATGGTGAATCTGAGAAGATTTGAGAGGATTAGTTTAGAATTCTCGAGCAGGATTGTAAATGTGGTCTATTTTAAGTCAATAATCGTTTAAAGAACGAGCGATATTTTTAGATGAGGGGAGTCGAGCCAGTGTGAATCAACGATAGATGGTAGGGCAACTGAAAGGTATTTGATTTTTGTATACTAAGAGCGCTCAGTGGGCGTCTATTGCTCGTCCAGAAGACAGCTCGCGGCTCCCATTTCAAACCTACGTGATATTAAAATTCAATGAAATGATAATCTCCAAAAATTTGTATTACATTTGAATTTGTATTACATTTGATATTACATTATTGTCTCCAGTTCTATATTAATATTAGATTACTTATTTATTCGCAAGTAACCATACCTCTAGTTATGCACAAAGAATGACTAAAATCCTTTCGTGGGAAAGTGTGAAGATAACAGTTGCATGAGCCATATATTTTCGCTGCATGGTGAAATTGTAGAGAGTGACAGTCAGCGTGCACTAGGTAGAGAAGCATGTCGCTCACGCGCAGTGGCAGATCTCGTTATGAAGTGTACGTCCAAGTAGTGTTCATATTGATATCCGAGTTCGTTAGTCGCTCTGGTGCTTACACCGAGTACCATATTATTATATACTTTACTCATTATGATAAAATATTATATATAATATTAATATTATAATGTATTTAAAACAAATTTTTTAAAATTGACTTAATTAAAACTATATAAATAACTATTTATATTAAATTACTAATTATATATATATATTATTAATATACTTATAACTATTTATATTTATTTATATTTTTATTGAATTTTTAATTAATTATTTATTTTTAAATCTAAATGATATATATTCTATATATATCTTGTGGGTAATTTTAACCTATAACGTGAAGGAGGATTTCATTCATCTCGAAAGTCAATGACACTTCTAACGGAAGAATCAATTACATATTGGATCACGTTATCTTATAGTTCTTTATTAAAAAAAATTATATATAATATAATATAATAAATTATATTATTAATACGACTAATATACGAATACTAATACCTTTATATATATATTATCATTACTACTTCTTAGATAGCTTTAATAATAGTCTATCAAGTCGTAACGAAGTAATATATTTATTATTACCTGTAGGCCTACTCTCTATCTTCTAGTTACGTATTTATAATATATATATAAGTATATAGGTAGTAGTATTATACAAAATCACATATAAAATGTTTTATAATTTAATACGCCAGCATACAGAATCAGACTCGCATACAATGATACAGAGTCTGGGGTGCTCTGGCGCTCAAGGTGGACGACTGGGGTAGATGTCCCTACAGTCCAATCTCTATGGTTGACCTCATAAATTGAGTTCAGAAAATATATTTTCGCATTAGGTGGTTCGAGCGATGGGGAATTGACAAGGGGGACGAAGTCACCCCCTTCGTACACTATCTCATGTGTGTCTCGAGAGACCCCGGAACTCACAATTGATTATCTTTAGACTGGCGTCTACACTACTAGGGCTCGCTCTCTTATTAAAATTCATAAAACGACTTTAATATTCATATAATAATTATTAGATAATATATATATATTATTGTGTAAAAGTACTTACTATTTTTAAAATATGATATAAAAAATCTTTTTGAATAATTCTTTTGTTTTTTGTTGAAAGGTACTACCAGTAGATAGTATTCGATATCATATAATATAAATAATAATAATATTATATACAATATATAATAATATATATATTTCTATAATAATAATAATTCTAATATACTTAATAAATTAATAATTAATCCATTAATAATTAGATAAATAATAATATATATAATAAATTAATAATAAAATAATTATGTAAATTAATCACTAATTAAATAATAATTTAAATTTAAATATAATTAAATATCTATAATAATATTAATTACTAAATTATACTATTATAATATATTTAATAATATAACTCATATAATAATTAATAATTAATTCTATTCCAATTTTACTTAGTTCCTACCATATAACAATTAATTTTGTGTAATATTCCTCAAGAATAAATTCATAAATTTATAATCATTAATATTATATAATAAATAATGAATAATTGCTAATAAATATATTATAAATAATATCTAATGGTACTACTACTAATTAATAATAATACTATATTATTAATAATTATTAATATTAACATCAATTATAATATAATTACTAATAATAAGATTTTATATCTACTCTATATATTATCACATATATATAATATATATGCAACTAAATTAATTAATTATAAATTAATTTTTTAGATTTAATTATAAATAAATTGATTAAATTAATAAATGAAAATTATATAATTATTATACAAAAAATAAATATAATTCATAATATAATAATTATATCTAAAATTAAATATTAAAAGATATAAATATAATTATATCAATATAATAATATATATATATATATATATAATAATCATTGAATTATATATATAATTATAAACTATATATATTAATTAATATATTTAATATATAATATTATATATATTAATCCGTAATTATATGATTACTATTTATATATATATCTATATGATTATTCTCTTAAGATGTGGAACCTGCTTTACGTGGATAAAGCACCGTCGAGCTCTGTTCCATAAGCGAGCGCCGAGTCCGCGTTCGTATCTTCGCTAAGAGGAGAAGTAATCTAGTGGACTTCACGATCGAAAAGAAAATTTTTCTCAGTAGGTCGGGTTTCTATAAATTTTACTCTGATATTGACTTTGACTTTTTTTTTTCTATCTTAGAAAATAATTAACTTTAACTCCGATTTTGAAATGCTCTGATGATAAATATAATAGTGAAGTTTTTTGTTGGATAAATATACTTGTGCAGTGGGCATAAATTTCCCATTATAAGTGCTTTTGGGACTCTTAGAATTGTAGTTGAAGGTTTTTTTTGAGATTATTTTTACTTTGAGAGAAGCATATTCAGGGATCTAAGGATCAATGGTGAACTATAGCTAAAATAGTGAACTGACGGTGATTCTAATAATAATAATCTTAACATTAATAATTCAAATTAAATTTCTACAAATATCATCAGGAAAGAAATTTCTGGGTTTCTTTACTTGTATTTACGGTGAAAAGATCTCCTACAAGGGCTATTAGGATACAACCTAATATATAAATATACATAATCCTAAATAAAATTAAAATACTAGTCGTTAGCGACTTCAACATGAGGATAGAACTATAATTATTCAACGCAAGAAAGATTCGTCACTCAATTAAAAACAGGTCTTGGAAGAGTATCTTCGAGACAGGAAGGTTGGACATTATGAATCCGTTCTGATTTTTCCGTATACGGATTATAAACTGTTGAAAGATAAGCTGAGAAGACAGAGAAGAAAGTGAATTTGTAGGAAAGATATAGTTGAAGTAATCTGCGAATCTAAACAAAGGTAGTAAACAACATATGTTAATTTAAGTTTTATCTATAAATTGTGATTTAGTTTTAGAATATAGATTTAGGATTTTTTAGGGTGTCGTTGTTTGAGCGGGTTTGGAGCTTGAGGTATTGGGAAGTGCCTTAGGTTATCGGGATCCCGGTAAGCGTGCAGCGAATCAATGTGGGATATGTGAAAGTAGAGTTGGTGAATAAGAAGGGTCGGATAAAAGCGGAGGTCGAACTCAGGGTGGAGAATGAGGCTAGGAGTGGGTAAATGAGAGTATAATATTCGAGTGGAGATTGATATTTGTGGGTATAAATATAGTAGGGATAAATGAGGATTTGCCAGAGAGGATAACAGATCGGGTTATATGCATCTACTGTTACGAAAGATTGGTATGCCTCGGTGAACAGATAGCTTGAAAACGGTGTAGAGGAATCGAGGAGTATGGACTTTGGATATCTTATATGTGTGCTTAAGATGATCTCGGGGGATAAAAACAGAGAAGAGTGAGACGAGGGAAGGGGTAGGAATAGTTTGATGTAAATTTGTTCGTGATTGAGATGGTGAGATAGCTGTACAAAGTGTGAGTGAGTTTCAGAAGATAAGTGTGGTTTATATTATATATATTCTAGTGAAGCGAGTGGGAAATCGTGGGTTCTTTATAATGCGCGTATGCACCACGCTAAATGAGGACGAGGGGAGTAGATGAGAGAGAATAGAATTTATTGGATGTGAGTTGAAATGAATGTTGGGAAGTTTCGGGATGTAAATGATAAATGTGTGTTTATTAGGAGATTGAATGCTCAGGATAGTGGGGATAGAGAGGAGCTGGCCATAAATCCTAACTAGCTGAAATTCGGGATAGAAGGAATGATTAATGGAGATATCTGTTAGAATATTGTGTTGTTGTAACGATGATAGTTGGGGAAATATTTGTTCATGAAAAGTGAAATTCAATATGTATTATATACATGGATGAGTGATGAATAACGGGGAGAGTGAATAGGGCGATATATGGATATAGTTGTGTATAAAATATAGAAAGATAGTGGGCAGATTATCTAGATAGTAAATGTAATTTAGATAAGGTGAGTCAGGTAGGGGGGTTTAATCTGATCATTATTTTGGTGGTTGCTGATTTAAAAGGTTAGGGGGAGAGGTACTGTTAGGGAAAGAGAAACATACGAGGTAGAATAGAAGTCATATAAGGTGTGAAAATTAGAATGGGCAATAGTGTAGTGAGGGAGTTTTTAATGAGGGATATGGGGAGATAAAGTGGATACGGGACGTGAGAGGGACGGAAATTAGTGAAGTGGAGGGGAGCTGGGGTGGTATGAAGAAATTTAAAAGCTGCCTATTTGGTGAGAGGCCAGAAGGATATTGGAGTAAAGGTGGGATAGCAGTAGAAGGAAAGGATATAGTGAATGGATGTGAGTGCGGAGGTCGATAATGAGTTGGTAGTATAAAGAAAAAAGAGGTATTTTTTTGGTGAAATAGTTGGGGAATAGGAGAAGGGAAGCTGGGAGGACTATAAGATAAGTTAGTAAGTGGCCAGCAAGAGAGGGCGTGGGAGGGCGAAGAGAATGCAAATAATGATAACTGGTGAGAAAAGTGACAGAAATTTGAAACGAAAGATAAAGATGTTCTGAAAGAAGTAAATAAAACGGAGAAGATGGAGGTGGGTTAGGGGCCGAGGGTTAAGGGTAGAAGGAGGGGAATGGATAGGGGGGAGATAAGGTGAGGAAAAGATGGGGGATTTTATGAGTGGAATATATTGAATGAAATGGGTTGGCGATAAAGAGGTCATCTTCCGCCTATTGTGATTGCTTGATGGGGGGTGAGATACGATGGGATCACGAACATTAAAGATTATATTACATTAAATGATGAAAATTACATTGACTCTCTAGTGAACTAAAGGAAAAAAAGGAAAGTCACAGGTCTAGATGGTGATGAGTATGTGAAAATTTGATTATCATTGATGGAGTGAGGATACAGAGGAGGTGGAGGAATGGCTTGCATATAGGTATTATATAATTTTAATGTTAGGATGAGAGGGAGAGGTTCCACATGGATGGGACGGTATTATGTTTGTTATTGGTATACCCTGTAATAAAGGGAAAGGGAATAGGAGTAAGTGGATAGGTGAATTTATAAGAGGTATTTGTTACATTTTGAGTTGTAGTAGGCGAAAGTGTAAGGGAGAATTACTCTAATTTAGTGAGAGGTGATTGAGGAGATTTACGGAGAGAGAAAGATTTGGGGAGAAACATAGGGAGGATTTTAGTGTGGAAGGGGTGTGTAGGATCAAAGTATTCAGATGAATAGATGCTTGTGAGTAAATAGGTATATAGAAGGACAGGGAAGTGTAACGGGTTGTATTGTTCTTATGATCTGGAGACAGCATATAGAAATAGGTAGATGTGAAGAGGGTGAGAATTTATGGAAGGTGGCTGGAGGAATTTGGAGTATGGGGTAAATTAGGTTGTGTGTAGAGGAGGATTTTTTAGGAAAATATGTCAAAGTGTTGGATTTTATTAGGGGGGGAAAGTGAGATGTTTGGGGTAAATAGAATAGTTAAGAATAGTTAAATAGAAAATGTCAAAGTGGCTTTTCAATTTATTTTAATGGAGAGTGTCTGCCAGAGGAAATGATGAGGGAGGGGGTTGAGGAGTAGGTTTTCGTGGATGTTGTTATATAGAATGTGGAATAGATGTGAAATTGAGTGTTTTGAGGCTTTCAAAACAGTCATAGAGGTTCTCTGCTACTTAGTTGGCGAAAGACCATTTCAAGAAGGGCTATGTAAAGTATTTTTTTGGTGAAGGAGTTTGAGAGGGTGTATGTGGACAAAAGGGTCTTAGGATAAACCCGGAAGAGTAAAGTGTTAGATGTTTGAGGAGGATGAACTATGATCTGACGGGGAGAATTGGGGTTAGAGAATAAGTAGTATAATAAGGAGGTGATATATAGTATTAGATTAGAAGTTAATAAGGTTATCAGATACTTAGGGGATGGATTTGGTAAAGGAAGGAGGGATTGAAAGGAAGGGAATAGATCACAGAGTAGGAGAAGGAATATGAGATATTGGAGTGGTCTGATAGGGAATTATGATTAAGGGGGAATATTTATCACATAATACTTAAGATAATAGATATGTATTTGAAAAATATGTGTTTACCTATCGTTAATCTATAATAGGGTGATTGTGAATAAATACATGGGAGTTATGACTTGCACTAGTATCTAAAGAGAAAGCTGGAAGTGTTTGAGATGAAAGGGTTGAGAGCGGTAATGTGGGGTGTATTGGCAAAAATGAGAGAGGATTAAGGAATCGTAATAAGGGTGGATAGAAGAGAGATGTGATTTAGGAAAATGGTTTGGTTGAGAAGTAGCGGAAGAAGGGAAATGTTAAGATGGTTTGGATCACCATCTTGGAGAGACTGGAGGACAGAGGGTGGTTTTATGAGTAGTATTGGAGGCGGAGGGGATAGTGAAAAGATAGGAAGTAGGGAGCCGAGAAGAAGGTGGATGGAATGGAATTAAAGGAAATGCTAGTGGAAAGAGAGAGGTGATAGGTGTAAGGTGTAGGTACGAAAGTGTTTGGCGAAAGATTACAATGGAATGGTGAGGAAGGTGGTGTGGGGCGAGATGAAAGAAAATATGAATTAGGGAAGCTGCACGTACCATACCACGTACCACTACCCCGCTTAAGCGGAAATAAGTGTCTTGTATATAAATTTAAATAAAATATATAGTATATATATATAATATATATATATATATATCTATATATATATTATATTAAGTATATATATATATATAATTATAAAATATTATATATATATATATTAATTATATATATATATAATATATCTTATATATATATATATATACAATATATATTATTATATTATATATTATATATATATACTAATTATATAATTTATTAAATCTTATATATTAATATATATTATTAATATTATATATTTATTTAATATTGAATTATATCTCATATATTATATATATATATATTTATATATATATAATATATTCTATATTAATATATATATAATATATATATATACTGTATTATTATATCTTATATATATATATATATATATAATATATTATATATCTATATATATATAATCATATACTATTAATTATACTATTATTATACTATATAATATATTATATAATATTAATTATATATATTAATATATATTATTATTATATAATATCTATCAATGTATATATAATATATTATTATAATATTAATATATAAAAATTATATAATTATATATATTTATAATATATATCTATATATAATTATATATATCTATATATATATTATATAATTTATATATATTTATATATATATAATATATATATGATATTAGTATATATATATTATAATCTATATATATATAAAACTAATCTTTATTTACTTTAATATATTTATATATATTATATACTATATAAATAATATATTATATATATATAAGTATACTATATAATCAATATTAATTATAATATATATATATATATATATATATAATATATCTATTAATATATATATTCATAATTTATAAATATATATATATATATATATATATACTTATTATATATATTAATATATATTTAAATATATTATTAAATAATATATATATGTAATCAAGTGTTGGCGATTTCCTGCCTAATGTTGTGTGGATGCTCAGATTGCAATGTGGAACTCTAAAGCCTAAAAGAAAATAATGTTTATATCCTATCTAAAATCTATAATTAGGTACCTATAATAATATTATAGTATATATTAATAAATCTATATATTAAACTATATAATTATATATAGTATTCATTTTAATATATATATATATATACTATATATATATATATATCGTGATATAATATATTATATATATATATATATATTATATATATATATATTATATATATTATATTATATTATACTATATATCTATAGATATATTATATTATATATTATACAATATATAACTTGTTTTAAATATAATTAAACTGTTAACTTTATAATATTTATATCAAAAGGGTTTATTAACTTGAACATGAAATCTTATTACTCCTTGGTCTATTATTGCAAACTTCTTCTATTTATTGAAATTATAAAAAATTATGCCTTTATTTTCCATGTTTTTAAAGATAATTTTTTATCTATCGATTATTGGGTAATGATTGGACAATCTTACTCTTTCCATTTGATGAGTTCTCAAATATAATAGTTTTAGTTCTTCTTTTGAGTAGACTGAAAGATGAGCGTTATTCAATTTTACACTTTCGCATTGGATTTGGGTATAGTTACGAGTTTAAGAAGATTAATCAAGTCCTATAGAATTCCTTATAGAGCATTCATAGAAATTCTTATTTCTCTATATATAATTAATATAAGAGAGATCTTCAACATTATCTTTAGCAAAATTTTATGTTTGAGTATGCATACGCTCAAATTCAGATCGTGCTAACAGTGGTAAAAGTCAAAGTAAGTAATAATCAGGTATAATTTTAATTTTTTAAGTGATTGAAAAGCCTTTTGAGGAAAACTAATATGATAGTATGATTAAATTTTTTACGCATCACAAAAGTGTTACAAATTCCAAATATATTAAAAGACATAAACGTTCTTTTCATTTTGGAGCAAATAATATGTATTTATCAAACTGTTTGATTTATATAAACTGTGATAGATTGTACTCGTTTCAGGTGGATAACTCCGCTTTTTTCCTTAATATAAAGGAGCAATATCATTTTTTTTCTTTCTTATATTCTTATTATCAAAGTCTCATGCAAAGTGTGTCATAGTTTTAAGTGCTCTCGCGAATATCTTGACATATTTGATTCGTACTCTCTCATCCGCTCGGATGAAGACTGGTAATATAGTGCCATAAAGATTTTGTTTGTAAAATTAATAGATTAAAAAGGTATTCAGTCAATCGAAATAATGTGAAGTAGTATGTGAAACATATACTCTAACTACTAAAATTATACTGAAAAACTTCATAGCTGCAAGCAGCCATCTTTATGTCCAGTATTTTCTGTACTTTTCATCAAATGTTTTGGAATTTTCAGACATAATAATTTAAATACATGATTAAGAATCATATTACTATATGTTGATTTCTTTTACTTCTTTCAATCAGTGAGATACGTGATGAATAATTCGCACTGACTTTAGATTTAGTCAATTTTATAATAATATATAACATATGATATTTAATATATATAATAATTATTATAATATATATATAATATATATATATATATATTATTTAATATAATACTATTTCCTAATAGTTAATATATTATATATATATAATATCTGATATAAATATATTATATATTTATAAATAATATTATTTATATATTATTAATATAATATATATATATACTAATAAATATTATATTATATATATATATATATTGTATATCTATATAATATTTTATAATATATATATTATATAAATATATATACTATTATATATATATATATTATCTATATATATAGTATTATATAATACTATATATAATAATATAATATATTATATATATTAATATATTAATATTTAATATAATATATGATAATGGATATTATAATATTATTATATATTAACTATATATATATATATATATATAGTATATATACGTATATTTATATATATATATTTCTTGTTTTTATATATATGAGCGATGTTATAACTTGGAATTATATTATACTATATAAATATCTTTATATGAGTATATGTTATATAACTGAAATGCACGTAGAGTGATGAATAAGGCCGGTTTGTGTGTAAAAAAAGTGACCTCACTAATTTATACCTTATACCCCCTCACCTCATTTAATGTATATTAAGATCTAAATACATTAATATTTTCTCTCATACTTGCTATAAATAATGACTAGAAAAATAACTCGTGAGTTTTAAGATGAGCGTAATGGTACAAAAAAAAATAGTGTAAGTAACTAAGCCCGTATTTTCAGTTACGTAGCGATATAGTCGCCTATTTATTGAGATTAAAATTGTTTCCCAATACGGATAAGCAATATGTACATTCTCATTTATGTCACATTGCATATTTTGGACTCATGATAATTTTAATGCAGAGTTGCTCTTAAGGGCTTATTTTCTTTTTGAAACGATTGTCTATAGGGTTCTGAAGTCCCTTTATGAGACAATTCATATAGGCATCAATAAAATTTACTATTTACTAAATATAATTTATAATATTTTAATATTGGCCTATATTGAATTTTATGGAAAGAAACCGTCTTGATGTAATATTATTTATTTTTAACTTAAAATTTACGTACGCTTCATTTACTCTTTATGCATTAATTATAATTGTACCATAGCTTCATACTGATATTATATATAATATAATATATAATAATATATAAAATGTATATAATATATATATATATATATATATATATATTAATATATATATACTATATATATATATATATATTATTATATATATATATATAAATATATATAATATAGTATATAGTAATTAATATATATCTATATATATAATATATATATAGTATATTATATTATTATTATATATTATAATTTTATTAATTATATTAGTTATAATATATATATATATATATTTATATATTAATATATATTATATATATATATATTATTATATATATAATATATATATTAAT
Organism: Trachelipus rathkii; assembly: GCA_015478945.1. Classification (NCBI taxonomy): domain Eukaryota; kingdom Metazoa; phylum Arthropoda; class Malacostraca; order Isopoda; family Trachelipodidae; genus Trachelipus; species Trachelipus rathkii. Next base: position 15,117 of record JABUQX010112418.1, read on the forward strand.
ATGAATACTATAATATAATATATGTCATTATATATATAACTCTATATATATATATATAATATATATATGTTAATAATATTTATACATATATATTTATGACTATATAATTATGATATTATATATATAATATTAATAATAATTATATGTATATACTATATTATATATAATTAATATATCGATATATATTATATAATATATATATATATATTATAATATATATATAATATATATATTATATATATATATATATATATAATATATATAATAATAATATAGTATATATATATTAACTCTATGTGAATATAGTTTTATAATTTAACCTATACGAAATACTCACTAGAAAAGACGCATAGATATCAAGAGTTCGGGGTTCTTAGGTCTTCAAGTGTAGGTATTATACGACTGAGTGGAAGCTTTTACGTGCTCCTCGCTCCGTCCATAATTCTCTGTTCACGATAGCCCCCTAAAAACTGAAGTTCAAGAAAATATATATTTCCCATTATGGGGTTCTACGAGCCGATGGGGGACTGAGGGGGGACGAAGTCCCTCATTCAGTCCACCTATGAGGGCCGAGAGACCCGTAATCTCAACTTATTAATCAATGCTCAGTCATAATCTAAGGGTGTTCGTTAGTTTTTTAAATCATTAAACGACTTTTTATATATTATATTATATATTATATCATATATATATATTGATATATAGTATGTATTATATTAATATATTATATATTAATATAGGTATTATACTATTATTTACTAAGATGTTAGTCACGAGGGACTCGTAGTGGACCCAACTCATTTTGCATCCCTAACCTAATATATATTATAAGCCTCTAATACTAGATACCCTCAGTCCTATCTCCATACCCATCGTTTGATGTAGGTTATATACATTAATATATATATTATATAAATAATATTGAATCATTAATATAATACTCTATAATAATTATATGCTATCAAAATACAATCAATGACTTCTGAGATTATATATACTACCTTTCTCAGTGGAGAATTTGCTTCTCCTCTATTTTCGTCATAAATAATATTGAAGACCTGTTCATGCACATTGATATAATGACGCTGCATATTAACCGTGAACACTTGTTGAGATAATACTATACATAGCAAATTATATGCTATAGTAAATAATTATATCCCTGGCGCAGTTCTAACTATGAATGTGAAATAGACAGTTTTATAAATATTTATTATACCAACGTACAGTTTTTCGCTTTTACCTAAAATATATCTAGAGCATCTCTAGAGAAACTTACTTTATATATATACTACTATATATATCTAGATAATATAATTAATAAGTATTTATCTAACTATTATAGTGTGATCTTTGTGAACTCAACTCCAATATCATCTGAAGAAGACTCACTTACATGTCTCAATCATATAGTATGAATGGATAGTATATATATACTAATATATTAAGCCAGAAGTAGTTATCATTTTATAATCTATATATTATAGTAGTGAGTATTTCACTCAATGGTTTACGTCTCTACTAACTAAGTTATGTAATTATAATATTAGTGTTTACTATGTCTTTCACCTGTATGATTATACTCTAAAAATCAACTCACTTTTTATAATTGGTACTTGAGTTATAGATGATTTTTACTATGCCTTATTATAGCGTATACCTAATTTTATCAATTACAGTATATGAGCTTATTCTTATAATCTATAATCATATATTCAAATTTGTATAATCTACTACCTGACTAGATTACAGAAAACTGAGGATTCTTATATATCTAGAAAATCATCCAGTTTTGCCCATCACTCACATATTCATATTGAACTACTGATCTATATTGCACTAAGCGTTATTAATTCTATTACGTTTTTTATAAGCTAAAAAGTTTGAAATATTAATATTTATGTATATAAATATCTACTCTGCTCTCTCTTTGTTTCTATTTGTTCACCTCCACATCACTCTTTTATGATATAACTCTCATATCCCTATTACATTTTAATAGAGGTAATATATAATAATTTCAGCATTTTATTAAACTTATATTAATATAAATTATATTAATATACAAATATATATACAATATTATTATAATATAATTTATCTAATTATTATTATCGTATATATATATATATCTAATTATATATATATGTATATACTATTATATATTATATATATATATATAATATATATATATAAGTTATAAAATATATATTATATTAATATATAGTATATATATAATATATATATTATATAATTATATATATATTATATATATTAATATATATTAATATATATTAATATATATATATATATATATATATTAATTATATAGTATTAATTAGTATTAATATATTATATTTAATATTATATATAATTCATATATTGACTAATTATATACTATATATATAATATTATATATATACTATATATGTACTATATTATATAGTATATATATATAATATAATATATCTTATATATATATTATACTATAACTATATATTATATTAGATTATATTATATTTATACTATAATTTGTTAGGTATAGTGTGGTGTGAATGCGTGCTTTTTTTAAACTTTCTTAATTTTTTCATAATTATACATATTTATTGTATAATACGGTTTTAGCATTTTATAATCATTTTCAATCAAGTTAGATGGTGAAATAATTTATTTAAATCCAATTTTAACTTTATTGAACATTGCCTTCCTTATTCGTCCTTGTTTGTTATATATGTATGTTGATGGTTGTGTGTAGTGTGTGTGATTGAGCAGATTTGCGGACGTTATATATAATCGCGGGCTTTCTAATAAGACTTTTACCACATATCGCTGGCTACTTTATCACTCTCCTACTCTGCCTCGTGAATAACCACCTCTCTAAACTCTAACCCTATAACTTTGTGAGCTCTTTGTCTGAGACACAGATGGTCTATAAAAATTATCGCCATATTTTCGGATGATAATATATAATCAATATATGTATAGTAATATTATTTTTTTTATAAGTATATGATAGTATATATATTATAGTTATTATATTATATATATAGTATTCTTACCGTATATAGTATATATATATAATTAATAATATATAATACAGGCTATATACTCAGTAATACAAGGTAGTGCACCAATCCCCCATATACTGCACCACTAACGTAAAAGGGTACGTCGCTTTTACGTCCCTTTTGCGATGTGCGACATGCGTATTAGGCAACATAATAATTACGTTCCCTGGGATGTGGGAAATGTCTAGCTCTCAGCGACGTAACATTGCGACATCATTGCGACGTCCTATGGTAACGTAGTATGACGTATTCCAACGACATCCCTGCAACGTAGCACGGTAACGTTGCATCGACGAAGTTGTTTTTTTAAGACATCTATTTGATGTAACTTTTGTGTTGTTTTTAATATATATCGTATAATTAATATAAGTATATCTATATATACTAATAAATATACTATTAACTATATATATAATATGATATATACTATATATATATATAGATAATATATTATATTATATATGATATATATATAATATATATATATATATATATATCTATATATATATAATACTATAATATATATTATATATATTATAGTATATATATTATATATAAATATATATATATTAGCATATATTATATATAATATATTATTACATAAGATATATATTAATAAATTATTATATATATATATTATTATATATATATATATATATATTATATTATATCATATATATATATTATATAATTAATAGGGGGCGTGGTAGGTGTCCAAGATAGAATTTATAACGATGAGGAATGAATGTATATCAGAGTTGTTTTGTGGTGTTGAAGAAAGGGGCTAAATGAGCAGAATATAATGAAAAGATAACGAATTAAGATGGTTTGGGTCATGTGGAAAGGATGAATGGATAGTAGGTTGGGTTAAGCGGATGTATAGTAGGTGAGTGTGTTTTGAAATCTACCGGCTGGGAGACCCGAAGAAAAAGTGGATTGACATCAGTAAAGGAATGTCTGGAGGAGAGAAACTGTGAGTTTGGCAGAGGCGAGAAATAAAGGTGCATAATTAAGAATGAATGACGGGGTATTTGTGAGGGGGTATGGTTGTGTTCCACCTGGGCCAGGGGGAGAACCCTACACTTGACGATATCCATAGTGAAGGTCTCTGTTGAAGCTCTGGAGTGGATTTTTCTGACTGGGCGAGTTCTCACTAATTCTCACAAGTCGGTATAGAGGGGGCGGTAAGGCTGGACTTTCTTTTTCGACTTAGGTCATATTCTTCACTACTTTTCTGTTTCCGGTGCATTGGTCGCACCTTGTTTCGCACCTTACCACCCCAGTCTTGGGGAAAAAAAGGTAAGTAGTAGGACATTATAGTATAGTATACTTATTATATATATTATATATAGTATATAATAGTATTATAATATATATATATATATATATATATATACTATATATATATATTATATATATGTATATCATATATATATATATATTTCCCAAGTTCAATTAATGAATATTTAAATAATTATAACAAATAAATTTATTTGAAATTATTCCTTATAAAAAGAAAAAAACGATCCAGAACTTTGCAATCGTTCAGACACGGAAAATAGGAATTATCTATGGGACAATAACAATGGTTAACATAGAAAAAGTAGATTTTAATACATCACTAATACTGAATCCGATGTAGACGTGCTAGAGGTTTTTGAAAACAGGAGGCTGTAAGAAGATGCCGTGTGTCCTCAGTTAAACAGAAAAAATTGGTTTGGACATAGTCTTGGAAAAACTGCATGTCTTCATTTCATTCATGCATCTAACATCGTATCCTCCCTAAATTATGATATTAAATGTCATAATCTAAAGTCCTTTGTTTGCAAAAGGAATTTTTTTTTAAACGAAATAATATAAAAATAAACCTCTAATAATAAAACATAAACCCTCTAATGGCTGGTTTTGGTAGTTTTAATTAAAATAAATAAAATGTTTAATTATATTACTGGCGAAATAAAACAATCTACAAAATGTTTACATCCATAAACCTAAAAAAAACAGCATATTCCTAAAATTTAAAAAACCATACTCGACTGAGCATGAAGAATCGAAACCAATGGCTGTTCAAAAGAGTCATCACAAAATCAAAACTTAGAAAAGTGAATTAACAGTACTGTTTCAACCTAATCTTCCTCCTTATTTCCTGTTTGTTCACTAATCTCTTACTATTTCGCCTAAGTTCATTAAAATAACTCCTAATTCCCTTGACCGGCTTCAAAACGCCTCGATATAAATTAAATAACATCAGGTCATCAGACACTTCTCAATTTTAATTAACGGTTGCATATCTATAACTCACCAAAAAATTTAGTTCAAAACCGGACATTCTTAAGAAAAACAACCTTATAATTTTATTGCTGAAGTTTAGTACCATTAAATAAAAACGAGTCTATGCCTGTACATTTTTAATTTATAAAAATAATTGCTTACTTCAAGAAAGTACTTTCCTTTAGCGATAAAAAAGTAAATTTTAAACTTGAATAAACAATTTTTAAACTCTTTACCCCATACTTTAATTTATCTCAGTTATAATATTAATAATTAACTTTTAATACCACCCAGCCATAATAAAGAAAAACACAAACTCTCATAATATGTTCATCTGTCACCTCTTTTAATCAATTCTTATCACACCTAAAGATTCTCCATCTGAACACACTGTCCTTTCTTTTTTTTTTTTTTTTTTTTTTTTTCTTTTACAGACATCACCACCTTGGCCGACACCCCGCTCAAGGGCGAAGAGCCCCTATTCAATCGGAGGGGGTGTCTAAAATAAATCAACAAAACTATCTATATATATAATATATATAAGAAAAAATTCTGATTTAGATCCGCCAGACCTATCTTTTTAATTATGCGTTGATTTGTTTATTTTATTTTGTTTTTTTCATTGTTAGTATTGCAATTTCCTTGCCCTTTTACTTGACCCGGGTCAGCACTGCCCTTAATACTGTAAAAGTTATTTGAACTTACTGTCTAAACAGATTAAAATCACTTGATTACTTAAACTTGTCCTTTCGTTCAATCCCTTTATTAAGCCAAGCATAATTATATTTAATATTCTGCCTTTATGCAACTGGTTACAATATATTTGTTCATAATTATAGAAAAAGAGAATATAACAATGCCCAGTGTACAAATTGGACCAAGTCTCAGTATAGCTGTCCCAATTACACCTTGTTTTTTACATTGTTGAATTCAGGATTTGGCAAAGACTGCACAACCATAGTGTGTTTATATAAATAAATAATCTATGACACATTTTGTTCAGAGGATGTAATAGGGACGTCTCATTTTGTCGATCTACAATGGTTTTCAATGTATTTCGGGGAGTTTTATAATGTTTCGGACACGCACCAAAATTGTCCTCCCTCTTATCCAAAACATCCCCAAATGTCCCTCAAATCTACGACTCTAAAGTATATACATACACACATACATATATTTTATCTGCCATATATATATATATATATATATATACTCACTCTTATATATATATATATATACTCCTGCTCCTCGCTCACTCTCTCTCTCTTTCTCTCCTCTTCTCACTGTCTCTCTCTCTCTCTGCTACTCTCCTCGACTCCTTATCTTTCTTTCTCTATCTCTCCTCTCTCTGCTGACGTCAGAACTACATATATACTCTCCTGCTATATCTCTATATATATTTTGATTCTCACTATATATATATATATTATATTGAGTCACAGGTTAGGAAATGGGGTTTCCAAAGAACTTGTGTGTGCCTATTCCATAATTTGTTTATTTATTTACTTGTTACATAAACATATTTATTGTGGAATTTGATAAATAATTGATTCAAGATAATTCGTCAATTTTTTTTCATTAGGAAGCCAATACTAGTATTTAAATATATTGTAGAAAAAGAAAGGAGAAAACAGTTTAATTCTTCAAGTAATGTTGGGGGAATTCTGTGGTCCTTCCATTGTCCATTCTTCCATTTCCGTTTCCACTGATTCCTTTATGGTGTCCATTCCATTCTTCCTCCACCATTTATCCATTTCCTTTCCTTTCTCACTCTTCTCTTATATATATATACTCTTTTTCTTTATATATATATATATATACCTCCACTCATATATATATATGTATGCTCAGCATCTCAGCAATAATAATATGTATGTTGTATAACTCATGTATGTCTTCATATATATGTCCTTTATGCAATAATATGTAATAACCAGCCAACATGTCATGTGTGTTTGTAATATCTTTATGCTCAATATTATGTAATAATGTGTGTGTAATACTTGTAATAATAATATTAATATATATGTATATGTGGGACATGTATATGTAATATCATGCATGTGTCATGTGTGTCATGTAATATGTATGTGTATGTATGTATGTGTCAATAATTCCAATGTGTGTGTGTGTGTGTATGTGCTGTGTGTGTGCTATGTAAGTATGAATGGTGGATGTATATAACCAATACTTCTACCATATACTCTCTTTATTTTAGCCCACATTTATTTTACATTTATTTATTTATTTATTTATTGTATTTTCTTTATTTTATTTTATTTATTTTATTTATTTATTTTATTTCATTTCATTTGTTTGACGAATTTTATGTGTTGTTGTTTTTATTTTTGATGAATTGTTGCTATGGACAAAAGGTTGCAAGTCGGAAAAGCAAAATGGTGTTTGTAATTATAATGCAGCACAGTTAAATGAAGCAGAACAAACTGCGCCGCCCAGTTGTTTGTGGCGAGCACCACCAGTGTCATAAAGCGATCTGAGGTGCGAAAAATTAGGTTGGCAGAAGGCTCCACGTTCTCATAAACCCAGTCCGGCCCCAGTAAACAAAGGGTGATCTTCATGTATAGCCAGCCATGCTGGCCATGTCTTCCATCCATTCCATTCCATTTCCATTCCTTCTTTCTTTCAGACCTAGGCTCCGTTCCATTCCATTATTTCTTGTCCATGTTTCCCAATCCAAGATCCATCACTATATCTCCTATATATATATATATATATATATACTCTCACTCTCTCCTCTCCTCTCCTGCCTCTCTCTCTCTTTCTCCATATATATATATATAAAATGAATAAGGAATTGCATAGAATAATAGATAGGGATGGTGCTTTTGGCAACTGATAAAATGAATGTGACTAGGGTGTAATAGGAAGGTGATAGTGAATGTGTTATGTGTGTGGATGCAAGAGGGAACAGTTATTTTGGAGATGAGGTCATTGTAGTAGGAGGAGGTAATGGGTAAGAAGAGAAAGTTGAAGAATGAGTAAATCAACAGGTATAGATGAAATTACCCGATGAAATGATCAAGAGTGGGCAGATGGGCGTTGGATTTGGAAGTTGTGTTACAATTCGTTTATGGAGGTATAGTTCGAGGATCCGGAGGGAGGCAGTGGTACCATGGAAGTAAAGGTATGGGATATAAAGGTAACTAATAAGAATTATATTAAGGAATGGATTTATTAGTGTAGTAAAAGGCAAAGATATATACTGTACAGAGGTAGAAAAGGGTGCGTAGAGTGACTGAAGGACGGTGTGACAAACAAGGTGCGTTTTGAGGTGGTAGAGGATGTGTGGATCAAATCTTTGTTGAAACAAAAATGTGGAAAGGAATGAGAGAAGAAAAAAAATTGTATTTGAGTTTTTTGGATATTCAACAGGCCGTATGATATGATTAATAGGGAAGCTCTATGGAAGTGTTATTGATATAGGTGTTGGTGGTAAAAAAAAACTTCTGAATGGAATCAAAGTATGTGTGTTTGTATGTATGTATGTATGTATGTATGTATGTATGTATGTATGAGGTGGGAACACTTCCAGAAATCTGCTGTATTGGCAGTGTGAAAAGGGTTGATAGTAAAAGATAATGTGGTTGCTGTTTTAAACTGAGAATGAGGACATATTCCGGCTGAAAATTCAACTGGTGAGTGAAAAGAGATTGATAAATGATAAATCTGCAGGTATAGATAAAATTACAGGTGAAATGATCAAAGTAGGCGAGATGATGAATGGTTGAATTGGAAGTTGTGTAACAAAGAAGCGTTTGTGAAGAGTGGAAAAGAGCCGTGTTAGTACCATAATGTAAGGGTGATTAAGGAACTGCAGAAATTAGGGCAATTAGTTTTATTGAGCGTTTTAGGGAAGATATATGCTGGTCTTTGATTGAAAGACTGCGTCGAGTGAATTAGGGCTCCTTGTTGAAGAACGAGTTGCATTTAGAAGAGGTAGAGGATGTGTAGATCAAGTTTTTATATTTAAGCAAATGAGAGAGGAGGAGAATAAACTCTTTAGGTTTTATGGAATTTCAACAGTCGTACGACAGGTCTAATAGGGAGGCTCTGTGGCAGGTGTTATTGATATATGATGTTTGTGTTAGTCTTCTGAATGGAATCGAATGTATTATGTCGATAATGAAGCGTTAGAATAAATTGAGTGGAGAGTGAATGGTTTAATATTAAAAGTGGAATGAAGCAGAGATGTGTTTTGTCTTCGTGGCTATTTGATTTGCATATGGATGGGTTGAGGAAATAATTAAAGGTAAGACTAGCAGGGAAAGGTGTTAGATTGATGGAAAATGGAATAGAGTAGAGGTGCCTAATATATGCAGTAAGTTTTATTACAGTGAATCTAGAAAAGAGAGTTGATAGGACAGGTAGAGGAATTGGCAGAGTGTGGCAAAAGGAGATGTTTGAGTGCAAACGCGAATATAAGAGTGGGTTATGAGTTTGTGAGGTGAAGTGGACAGTTCTCGTGGTGTGGTTATGGAGTAGCTTCAGGAACAGGTGTCACAGGTTAAATGTTGAAGCTGTTGGATAAAGACGAGATGAGTGCAGAGTGTAGTAGAGAGTTGTGAGATGGCAAAAGGCGAGCTGGCACGGAGATTGATGTGGATGTAACAAAGGACTAACAAGTCGAGTGCGCTAGGGTCTTGTGAGGGTATGTTTTTAATAATAATGATTATGATGAAAATTTAATAACATACACAAACCAATAAATTACCTGAGGTACCGTAATTAATGTCGTAGTCAAAAAGCTAAAAGTAACGGAGGTAACGGCGCTTCGTTACTTTCCTTAAGAAACGGAAAACCGATAACGGAACTACTTTCCCAGTAACGGAGTAACGATAACGGAACCACTTGCGGATGCTTAATATATATATATATATATATATATATATATATATACCTATATATATATATATATATATATAGCGGG
>JABUQX010112419.1:0-7500 GCA_015478945.1 Trachelipus rathkii
TAATTAATAATAATAATTAATAATATAATAAATTTAATAATAATAATAATAAATTAATAATAATAATAATAATAATAATAATATATAATAATAATAATAATATAATAATAAAATAATAATAATAATAATAATAATAATAATAATAATAAAATAATTAATAATAATAATAATATAATAATAATACATAATAATAATATTAGTAATAATAATAAATAATAATAATAAAAAAAACATAATAAATAAAATAATTTCATAAGAACAATAAAATAATAATTAATAATAAGAATAAGAAATCTTTTGGAAATAATAATAAGAATCATAATTAAATAATAATAATTAATAATCATAATTCATCTCATCATCATCACCATCCTTATTTAATCATTCAATCATCATCATCATCACATCATCATCATCCATCATCATCAATCATCATTTCATCTATCATCATCATCAATCGATCATCATTTATCTATTTATTTCTTATTCTTTATAATGTAACTATTATTATATTATAATTTTTGATTATTATTTATATTGTATTATTTATTATTATTATTATTTATTATTATTATATTATTATATCATTATTATTATTATTATTATTATAATTATTATTATTATTATTATTATTATTATTATTATTATTATTATTATTATTATTATTATTATTATTATTATTATTATTATTATTATTATTATTATTATTTTTATTATTATAAATAATAATAATAAAAAAAAAAAAAAAAAAAAAAAAAAAAAAAAAAAAAATAAAAAAAAAAAAAAAAAAAAAAAAAAAAAAAAAAAAAAAAAAAAAAAAAAAAAAAAAAAAAAAAAAAAAATAAAGTTTAAATACTAAATTATTCATGTAAAATAAAAAAAATTTAATAATAATAAATACATTGACGGCAACTTTTTGTAATTTCAATTAATTTTCATTCTTAAAAAATATTTCTTCAAAAGTCTGATAAATAATTGATGATAATAATAATGACAATAATGTGTCATTATCAAAGTTTTAATTAGGTATTTATAATTTTCTTTTCCAACTTCCTTTTAAAGTTGCGTGTTTTCAAAATTATACTGATATTAATGGCCACCATTCTTTCTTGATAAAGATGGGTACTATATATATATATATATATATATATATATATATATATATCCTCTATACCTTCTCTACATATCTTGAATTCACACCATCGCAGACATATATATATTATTAAATATATATATTAAATATATTATATATATATTATTAATTATATATAATATAATATATATATATATATATATATATATATATTAATATATATATTATATATATTACTAATATATATATATATATATATATATATATATATATATTGTATATATATTATATATATATTATATATAGTATATATATAATATATATTATATATATATATATATATAATATATAAATATTTTATTAATTATTATTATATTTTTAAAAATATATTTTATTATATATATATATTATAAAAAAGAGCACTCCTATATTCCCCTCATACCATTGAGTTCAAGCCCATCGCAGCCAAAAATCTACCCTAGGGCTTCATATCACAGCGACATATACTGTGGTATATCGTCAATGTAAGGTTAAATCCTTGAGGCAGGCCCACAACCCTACCCCCTCACATAACTGTCATTCATTCCTATTATGCATCATTGTTCTCGCCTCTGCCAAACTCACATTCCTCTCCTTCAGGCATTCCTTTACTGACTCAATCCACTTTTTCTTTGTTCTCCCAACCAGTCGATTACCAGCACACTCACCACTATACATCGGCTTAACCCTAAAAAGATTGTCCATCTGAACCTATTGTACCTTTCAGGCTTTCTTCAAGTTTGCCACTCAAAATTAAATTATCATCGTACAATAAGCCTGGCACCTTCAGCTCTCTTCCATTCTCCATCAGTTTAACCTTCCTCTACCTCCCTTATCTTTAATTCTTTCATCACCCAATCCATATACAAGTTAAATAGCAAGGAGACATAACCCATCCCAGCCATACTTCATTCTTAATATTAAGCTATTCATTTTCCACTCCATTTATTCTTAAACAAACTTCATTATCGACATACATACTTTTGATTCCATTCAGAAACCTACCACCAGCACCATATATCACTAACATATGCCACAGAGCTTCCATAATAATTCTGTTATATTCTTATTAAAAGTCATAAAACCTAAATACAATTTATTCCTCTTCTCTCTCATTTTTGATTCCTTTGTTTCAATGTGAAAATGTTATCTACACATCACCTACCTCTTCTGAATTCACCTTGTTTTTCGCCTCTCTCAGTCACTCGATTCACTCTTCCATATCCATACAATCACAATTTCGTCTAAAATCTTGATCATTTTACCATTAATTCCATCTATACCTGTGAATTTACCATTCACCAACTTTCTCACTCTACCTATTACCTCCTCCCTACTAATTACCTCATTTCCAAAATACCTATTTCTTCTTACACCATGAAACCCACACACATTCACTATCACATCTTCATCTCTTCCAATGTTCTTCAGACTATCGAAAAGTTCCCTTTCGTATTTCCTTCCAGATGAGATTCCTATTCCCTTGCAAGTCGCCATTCATTCTCTTTCCAAATCTTTTTTCCTCCTACGCATGCAACTTTTAGTCTTCCTTTTATCCACCTTATATATATCTATACATCTTTCTTTCATCATTGACATTTAGCACATTCAACCACGAATCTTTTTTACTTTTAACCGCTTTCACCATCTCAACTTTCCACCAATCTCTTTTGACATTGTTGCTTCCTACTTTAGCACACCCACATTTTTCTCTTGCACTACTACTAACAAAGGCATATTTCATTTGTGCCCAGATTTATTCAGTTTTATCTTGTTCACATTCAACTGATTTCTTTGCAAGTTCTCTTGCATACTTTTCCATATAATTATGTTTACCTAACGTCTCAATCGTAATTCTTCCCACATCCTTATTTTTTTCTTCTCTCAGTCTATGTCCCCATTAACTCAATCTAATATAAAACAACATCATGGTTTGATATTTCCATCTCAACTAACTTAATCTTACGGAAACAAAAATATGATCTAATATTCCCATCCATAACTCCTTCACTGATTTAACATCCATCACATACTTAACATCTTCTTCACCAACAACAATATCAGTCATATATCTTTTCTCTTAAATATCATCATTACTTACACCAATACTGGTATACTTATGATTTCTCTTATTCTCGAAGTAAGTATTACTCACAAACATATCTATTCTCATAGTAATCAATCATCATCCTACAATTCTCGTTTTATCTCTCAACCTCAAAGGCACCTGTTATACCGAGGGATACAAAAGCATTCATAGCGAAAAGATAATTGGTAGCGGGTCCTCAACCCAACTCCACACACACACACATATATATATATATATATATATATATATATATATACTTATATATAATATATATTTATATATATATATATATATATATATATATAGTATATATATATATATTATATATAAATAATAATTTATTATATATATATATATATATATATATATATATATATATATATAATATAATTATATATATATATATATATAGTATAGTATATATATATATATATATATATATATATATATATATATATATATATATATATATATATATATATATATATATATATATATATTATATATATAAAATAATATATATATATATATATATATATATATATAATATAATATATATATATATATATATATATATATCGTTTCCCTTCTGTGTTCCCATTGATATTTTTGATAATAATTAAATAAATAGGATTTTTTATGGTTTAATTATGCTTAAATTGTATTTGGGGTTAGTTTAAGTTAAGTTTAAGTTAAGTTTAAGTTAAGTTTAAGTTAAGTTTAAGTTAAGTTTAAGTTAAGTTTAAGTTAAGTTTAAGTTAAGTTTAAGTTAAGTTTAAGTTAAGTTTAAGTTAAGTTTAAGTTAAGTTTAAGTTAAGTTTAAGTTAAGTTTAAGTTAAGTTTAAGTTAAGTTTAAGTTAAGTTTAAGTTAAGTTTAAGTTAAGTTTAAGTTAAGTTTAAGTTAAGTTTAAGTTAAGTTTAAGTTAAGTTTAAGTTAAGTTTAAGTTAAGTTTAAGTTAAGTTTAATTTAAGTTTAATTTTAGGTTAAGTTAAGTTTAAGTTAAGTTTAAGTTAAGTTTAAGTTAAGTTTAAGTTAAGTTTAAGTTAAGTTTAAGTTAAGTTTAAGTTAAGTTTAAGTTAAGTTTAAGATGACCTCATTTTTAATAGTTCAATTATATCAATGGAACAGGAATACGGTGAAAAGATTATATATATATAGTATATATATATATATATATATATATATATATATATACATATATATACTACTATACTATATTATTATAATTATATATATATATATATGATATATATATATAATATATACCGGGTATTACATATACTATATATATATTATATATATATATAATATTATATATATATATATATATATATATATATATATATATATATATATATATATATATATAAGTTTGTATATAATATGTGTGTTTATATATATATATATATATATATATCATATTAATATTATATATATATACTATATATTTATATATATATAATATAATAATATATATATATATAAACTTTCCATGTAATACTCTTCTTCAAGTGGTCCTATCATGCGTTCATCTATTTCCTTCATAAATACTATTGACTTCAAGTTTCGCATGAGAAACATCTACGATCCTTTAACAAAGGCTAAATTAGAATTAACCAAAGTAATACAACGATTAGAATAGTAATTTGAAAATATTAAATTTATTAAAAGATATAATTAGAAACTAGGTATATAAAAATATATAAATAAATTGAAAAAACTATAATACAAAGTGATTTATATAATATATATAATATATATATATATAATATATATATAATATATATATATATATATATATATATAATAATATATATATAATATTATATATATATATATATTATATATATATATATATATATATATATATATATTTATATATATATTATATATAATAATATATATAATAATATATTATATATATATAATATTATATATATTATATATATATATATATATATATTATATATATATATATTATATTATATATATATAATATATAACTAATATATATATATATATTATATTATCACCCGCCCTTCTCTCCCAAGAACTGGGCTGTGAAGGTGCGTGAGCATGCACTGGAAACAGAAAAGTAGTAGAAGAATATGTAGCAAGGTCGAAAGGAAAAGCCCAGCCTTTACCACCCCCTTTTATACCTTTATGTGAGAACTGCATCGCCAGCAGAAAATTCCACCCTAGACTTCACGGGACCGCGACGACCCTAACTATGACATCTCGTCAATGGCAGGACTTATCCCTTGACCCAGGTGGTCCACAAAAATACCCCTCACAAAAACAACTCCATTCACTTTCCTATTATGCACATTTCTTCTCGTCTCCTGCCAAACTCACATTTCTCTCTCCAGACTTCTTTACTGACTCAATCCACTTTTTCTCGGTCTTCCCCAGCCGGTCGACTTTCCAGCACACGTCACATATACATCTGCTAACTAACCCGACAAATCATTAATTTCCTTTCCATGTGACCAACCATCTCAACGTACTTTCGTTTATCCTCACATTTACCCCTTTCTTCACACCACACAATCCTTAATATGTTCAATCCTCATTTTATCAATTCTTCTCACACTTAACATGCCCCTAAAATTGTCCATCTGAACACATTATTACTTTAGGTCATATTACCCCTTATTTCCCAGGAACCATGAGTTCTTCACTTACTAACCATTAACTCAGGTTAGAACATTCCATCATGAAAGACCCTAGCTCACTCAAGACTTAGTCCCTTTGCATCCACCAAGGATTTAATTGCACCAGCCACCTTTCTGCTATTCACAACTTTCCTACTGCACTCTGCATCATCCGTTCCCTTTTTATCCAACATATATCATCTAAATATTTAAATTCAGACACTTGTTCCAGCTGCTCACCATCTAACATAATTTCACACAGAAGACTGCCCTCATTCGCAACCATAACCTTCCTCTTATTTTCGTTTACTTTCCAAACCCTTCTCTTTTACAACACCCTTGCAAATCTCTCACCATATCCTCTCCAAACTCCGTTTAAGGATTCAGCCACACAAAACCAAATCATCCGCATATTATAGTTAGGGGTACTTCCATTCTCTTCCATTCTCCATCATTCCAACACCATTCCCCTGCAACCGTCACTTCTAATTCTTTTATAATCCCATCCATATGCAAATCGAATAACTAAGCGAGACATAACATATCCCTCCTCACCGGCTCTATATTGAACCAATCACTTTCGACTACCATTTATTCTTACACACGCTTCACTATCGTCTTACACTACTTTTGAATTACATTCAGAAGCCTTCACCAACACTATATATCACTAACACCTACCATAGAGCTTCTCTATTAATCCTATCATACGCCTGTTGCAAATCCATAGAACCTAAATATAATCTATTTCTTCTTCTCTCTCATTTTCTCAATCATTGGTTTCAATATAAAGATTTGATCCACGCATCCTTTACCCCTTCCAAAGGCACCTTGTTTTTCACCAATCAATCCCATCAGTCAGTCGACGCACCAAAATACCGCACTATACCTTCCTTCCAACACTCATAAACTAATTCCCCTATATTACTACAGTTACCCTTATTCCCCTTACCTTTATATAAGGTACTATTACTGTTCTCTTCAAAATCCCTCGGAACTATTCCATCCATAAAAGCGCTTTGTTACACAACTTCCAAATTCAATCAATCATCATCTTTCACTTTCGTTTCTTGATCATTTCAACCAGTAATTTTCGATCTTTAACCTGCAGATTTACCATCATTAACTTTAATATAATATATATTTATATATATATATTATATATATATATATATATAGTATATAATACTATATATATATATATATTATATATAATATATATATATATATATATTATATATTATATATATATGTATTATATATATATTATTATATATATATATATATATATATATAGTATATATCTGCGGAAATTTTCACATTCAAACAATGGCCTTTTTACTTACTTTGTATATACTTTAGTTTTCTAGGGGCCAGGATTTGTTTTCCATTTGGAATTTCGTTCTTTGTACGATATTGATGTTAAGCAGGGACATTCAACATGAAATGACGGCCAAAACTGAGAAAAAAGAATCAAATTGTCTCCAAACGTATTGACTACATTTCGGAAATGCAGCTATATCATTTTAAAATTTTGCTTCCTAAGCACAAAAAGGGGACGTAAAAAAAAATAAGAAAAAAAAATAAAAAATAAAAAATAAAAAGGTCTTTTTTCTCAAATAAC